>VWZK01012125.1:295341-336239 GCA_013396935.1 Baryphthengus martii
TCCCCCTCCTTTCCCCTGCGCCCGTCGCCGTAATCCGCAGCAAAGCGTGCTCGGGCAGGCGTTTTGCCGCTCTTTTTTTCCTCGCCTCTTTCCCGCTCTGGTCGGTGTCCTCCGAGGAGATGGAGGAAGGGTCTGCTGGGCCGGGTTGCGGCGAAGGATCCCTCCTAAAGTGGCTCTTCCGCCGGGTGAAGATGAAGAAGCTTTACTGGTTGCCGTCGGAGGCAGGCTTTGGGAAGGCGAGGTTAGATACTGCCAAGCAAGCTCTTTCTCCCAGCGGGGGCAAACTGGAGGCAGCACGACGGACTGAGTGCAGGCAAAGGGCTGTCCTGCCCGAGCGCCAGCAGTTGTGCACCGGTTTTTCTCCTGCCATGCTCGGGAGCTGAGTTTTGAAGGTGAAGAACGGAGAGAGATGCCTTTACCACCTCTGTCAACTGCGGTGCTTTGTCTGTAAAAAGGTTAGTTGCTTTTTAAAGGCTTTTTTTTTTTTTCTTTTTCCTTGGGGCCTCAGCTGGTGGAGGCTGTGGCCGGAGTGCAGCTGTGACAGAACCTGATGCCCTTGACAGCTTGTCAGGGAAATGGATGTTTTTGATCTTTTGCCAGTCTGGCACTGAAGGCAGTTCGGCCTGTGTAAACATCAAGTTTTCTAGCCACTGGGCTAATCAAGGTTAGCAAATACTCTCTTGTTTTCTAGGAAGTAAGCCTCTGGCTATTGAGAAACTGCCCAAATTATCTTAAAACAAACCATTGCCATCAGGAACCTCGGTGAGTTGTTTCATCAATAGCCCTCTTGAAGCCCCACGCTGTCCTTTTTGCTCTTACTGCCTTCCAGAGCACTCTTTTGAAGTCTGCCCCTTACAATGGAATCACAGGGCCTTTTACACAAAAGTGAGAGGATTTCTACTCCGAGTCCNCGTTTGTCCCGCGGCCGTACGGGGATGTGGGTGGCTCCGCCGCAGCCTCTTCCCGAATTCGTGCGGGTTCTTCCACGACTGCTGCTTCCACGTTTCCCTCTCGTCAAGTCTCGTCCAAGAACCCGACACCGGTGTCCTCTCGCCCCCTCAGCCGCGCACCCGGCCCCGCTANAGGTGAAGAACGGAGAGAGATGCCTTTACCACCTCTGTCAACTGCGGTGCTTTGTCTGTAAAAAGGTTTGTTGCTTTTTTAAGGCTTTTTTTTTTTTTCTTTTTCCTTGGGGCCTCAGCTGGTGGAGGCTGTGGCCGGAGTGCAGCTGTGACAGAACCTGATGCCCTTGACAGCTTGTCAGGGAAATGGATGTTTTTGATCTTTTGCCAGTCTGGCACTGAAGGCAGTTCGGCCTGTGTAAACATCAAGTTTTCTAGCCACTGGGCTAATCAAGGTTAGCAAATACTCTCTTGTTTTCTAGGAAGTAAGCCTCTGGCTATTGAGAAACTGCCCAAATTATCTTAAAACAAACCATTGCCATCAGGAACCTCGGTGAGTTGTTTCATCAATAGCCCTCTTGAAGCCCCACGCTGTCCTTTTTGCTCTTACTGCCTTCCAGAGCACTCTTTTGAAGTCTGCCCCTTACAATGGAATCACAGGGCCTTTTACACAAAAGTGAGAGGATTTCTACTCCGAGTCCACCTTCTGCTGAAAAAGGAAGAAATAAAAAATAATTTAAAAAACCCCAAACAAAACAAACAAAACCAAAAAAACCCACCCCAAACAAACAAAAAGTTATTTGCAGACCCTTTGGGCCTTACTAGAATGTTTCCCTTGTTTGCCCAGCAGGAACAATTGCCTCAATTAGGCCTGCTCATCAATGCACTGCAAAACCAGCTGACCAAACCCTAAACGAGCTTGCCTGTTGCAGGAAGATGCAAAGCTGCCTTAGAGCAGCACACCGTGCAGTTTAATTAGCTGTGTTGAAGCAGGGTATATGAGCTGTTCAGAGAGGTAGGTCTGACTGGGTGGATGGGAGGCTTTACTGGCACCTGACTTGGCCGTTACGTACACATTTTCACTTTTATGCTTTTGTGCTACTGTCCAATAGTACAAATCGTCATTATCCCAGGCATTCAAAGCAACCATCCAGCAAGTCTGAAGTGTAGTTAAACTCTTCTCCCGAACACCCTATGGAAGTGTAACAAAGAAGATAGTCACCAGAGATAATGCTTGATTGAGAAATCTCCCTGATACCTTTTTTTGCATCGAGGTAATAACACTGAATGGCATCCACACAGATATATCCCTTTTTAATTTATTTTTTTTTCCCAGATAGGTCTGCAGGTATCCTTCCTATTAACTCCTGAACAGCCAAATGATATGGGAAAACTATGGGCACGTGAGAGCTATAGACAACTCCACCACAGCTAGAGAGCTCTTTGGTCTTTTGTGTTCTTCAAACCCTCTATCTGTTACAGAGGGTTGTCTGCAATAACCCTGCAAGTACAAGCATGAACCCCTCATCCAGCGGTTCTCCTACTGACAGTGGTTGGGGCACATGAAAGAGAGGAACTTCCATCATGAGTACTGTCAAATAAAGATGTTGGCAGACTGAAAACTTTCCCATGAAGACCTGGAATGAAGAGGGAAATTTGTCATATCATGCCATCAAATATTTCCCAGAGTACCTCAGCCTAATGAAATGCTAAGAACCTTGGTATGTTTCCCCAGACGTTCCAGTGCCAAATCCACATAAATGGCAGTGCCAGTGGGGTTTTGGTTTTGTAGACATAGATGGTTATCTTTACTGTGGTGTGGATGCTCTAGGACTAGTTTAAGCTAGTACAAAGTGAATTCACATCAGGTCAATGGATATATCAGAGCTCGGGTGTGTATTTACAGTATAAATAGTGACATACTATGATATACACTCTGCTTTAAATATCTTTGAAGATGTGTCAGTATATTAATCATAATTTATAGCCTGAAAGGGACTTGATTATCTCACAGTAATCTCATTACCTTTTTCCTCTTTAGCTCTGCAGTAAACCCAAATAATTTAACTGCAGCATAGATTTCACCAAAGCCCATAAATTTTATATTACATTGAATTATTGTTTACGAGGTCATTGGCTAAACGATGTTTTTAGAGTTCTAACCAAAGTTACATGTGAAAACCCAATACTTTGCCAGCGCAAATTAAAGCTGTCTGTTGTGCGTACGCACTAAGGCAGTTTCTTACTACAAGATCCTCAGATATATTTCCTGACAGGACCCCAGTCTGACTCAGTTTACAGGATGATGGATGCACAGTGAATGAGACAGCTGTTTATCTGTTCTAGTTTGTGTGTGGCTATAACCTTTATCTAAATCTGTACGGGTTTATTGATTTCCTTGTGAGGAGATTGCGTTCATCACTGGAGTGGGTGTGTTATAAATAATCATGAATTTTCCTTCACAGCTCCCTGTGAGACAAGAAGGTATTACTACTTCCATGTTACAAATGAAAAATGGAAACAAGGGAGAATAAACACCACAATGTGAAAATGTTTGCTAGTGATTCTGAGCCTACACGCTCAGTTTGAAAGACTTAACATTTGGTTTCTTATTGTTACAGTGCAAGATATATTCTGTGTCTATGACATACATTTTGCAAATCTTGAGAGAGGTAGAGTAAGTATGTAAATATTATCATGGGAACTTTCCTGAAAGGCACCTTCTGGGTCATTGGATCTATGCCCTCGTTATTGCAAGTATGGCGTGTAATCTGGTTCATAAACTGACTGACCTTTATCTTAAAAAGAATTAGGTGTTTTGGTTTGTTACTATAGTAGAAAACTGTTCCAGACTATGTTTGCTGTAAGGGTTAAGAAATATCTTCTAACTTCTAAACTCATTCTCATAGCCATTTGCTCTTATACTGGCAGTGACCATAATTTCAATGGTTTAAATAGTTCTTTTTCTTCCTGGTGTTTATCCATCCACCTTTGTTTTGCTAAAGTAAACCAGATTAAGAATGAATTATATCAAACCAAATGAACGCTAACTAAATTCTAAATAAAATTGTCCAGCCAAAGGTGTGATGCAGTTTAACAAATCCATTCAGACCTTAGTTAATGTTGGATAAATTGCCATGACATAGCTTGCGTAGACAAGTTTTAAGGAAGTAACTGACTCTAGTATTCACTCATGCAACGCTCATGCTTTGCTGGTGGTTTATGCCATTATGTTTAGTCAGTTGCAGAATGCCGGGAAACAGGAAGTTTGTGTTATGTCCCGGTTGGGAAGGCAGTTATTGGCAGTCAGTAGCAGTCATTATTATTGACGTAGCATTTACTGATATACCGCTCTCTGTGGTTTGGCCATCATATGTATTAGGAACTTCCATCCTGAAATTTTGTTCAAGGGATTTTCATTCTGTTGCTCATTCTGCAGAAAGAATTTAACAAGGAGTCTAGAAGAGTTTTTCACTTTTAAGGGGCTCTGAATTACCAAGGCAAGCTGAAAATCATCTTAAATGAGGTATCATTACGTTCCTGCAGCTTCTAACGTAGCAGGAATTTACCTCTTATCGTGGCGTTAGTACCTCCTGCAATAGGGAAGTTGAATCGGTAATCTATAGTGAGACTCCAGCTTCCAACAATCTAGGTTCATCGCCCTGCTGAACTAACATGGGCCCATTGAATAAGAAAACATAAAACTGTAACTCTAAAGAAGAGGAACACCATCTAATGCTGCTACTTCTGGGCTGATGGAAAAACGTGTGTGGTTGGAAAGTAGTACTAGCTAAGCAGAATTTCATACACAGAGCTTTGATGCACTTGGATAAGTTGCTCTATCCCTTCTTTTTCTGTTTACTGTGGTGTGGCAATTTCCCATGGCTAATCTTCAGCCTTATCTTATCTACAACTGTAAACTTGTTATGAGCTTGTTTACACTGCTACAGTTTTATTGTGCATCAGAACACTTTTGATACGCACTTAGGATATGTACTTATGTGCCTTCCTTTTCATTGTATATATAAGCAAGTTATTTGACTTGTTGATTTTATCTGATCCACAAAATAACCTTAATTATGCATCTTCTTTTTATCAAACCACTCTATCAGCTAATAAAATGAGCTGAGTCAGTGATAACAAATGAACTATTTAGTAATTGTTGCTTTTTTTCTCTCTCTTTGCTTGTTGAAAGCTATTTCTGGGTTATAGTTTTCTTAAAGATTTTTTTTCCTATGCACTTTTTTTTCAGTTTTTCTAACTCAATTTCTGCTGAACAGATGACTCCAACTTGCTAAACAAAACTGTTCACTATTTTAACTTGTTTACTTGTGTCACAACTACTGTATATGTTTCCTAAACAAATAAAAATTATCCAACAGATGAAGATGCCACTTGGACTTTTGATTCTCTCAGGTATTTTCCACAAGGGAAAATCCAAGGCTGTTTTTTTCATAAGATGGGAAACCTAGTATCAAATCAACATAGTCCACTAAGACACCATCCTGATAAAAACTCATTTTCATGGTTCGCATGTATTTAAAGATTTTTCAAGGTGAAACTTTGTGCAAGCAGACTTCATATCTGATCATCTCACCTTCTAGAGCCAGTGTAAACCAAGATGAAGATAAGTATAGACCAAGGTAAGAATAAAGTATAGACAAAGACCAAGAAAAAGTACAAGTACAGTTTTAACTAACTTGGAAGAAATGTTACCACGTGCATTTTTCTGACCTACTTAGGTAGCCTAGTACATCACAGATCCAAGATAAATTAACACAAAGCCATGGCCATGGTAAAGACAAGAGAGATTTATAGTATCACATGTGTCTGTAGGATAAGTTCAAACTTGGAAGGAAACCTTGGATTTACTTTTAACTAGTACTATATTTGACAATATTTTAAAAACTGCTTTAGGATTTTATGTCATATAATGCATTGTAATTAACATATGAAAAGAACATATCCTGTCTTTGAATAAATTTATATTCTCTCCTTATTTTTGCAGAGGAACTACTTAAGGAAAATGAACATAACTGTAAATTTTCTGTTTTAAGTCACTCAGAATTTCTCCTGGAATATTCTCCAAACTGTGAAAGGAAAGTTTCTTACTACACTACTTACAGTGGCTTGTGGAAGAACAAGCAGACCATATCTTCAGAGTTCAAAGAGAAATAATCTGAAGAGCTCTTCTCCAGAATTTGCTCTAGAGTAACTCTAAATAAAAGCAAATATCTCGGCTACTTCAGTGAAAATTAAGAGTATCTCTACTGATGCAATCACATGAAATAATTGCAAATCTGGTGTGAGTAAAATACTAATCAAAGCTATCATTGCCTGCATAATGAGGTTCATTATTTCACTATAGCAAACCTTATTTGTAAATACATGCATTTTCTTACCTTACACAAGTCTTGTAGTTGTGCATGAGCCAGAGAGATTTTAGAATTTTTCAGCTGGCCAGCAATGGTTTTAAGTAAATTGGAACATTTTTTTTATAGATATTTAAAGAGAGGGATTATACATAGGCAAGCTGAGATACAATGGTTTTATTGGCATGACTCTCTTACTCATCAGTGACTAAGCCATGAGAAAATTGTTTGCCATTGCAAAGAAGTATGCAGCGTGGCTCTCTTGGTTTTGTATCTTTGTTAATTTGAGATGTTGTCATGCTGAAGAAAAAGAGGAATTGCATTAATATGATTCAAAGCAGAATTTGGAGTCATGGGAGTCACAGAGGTCATGGAGGTTATACAACTGCAGCAACAGTGCGACAGTTAGCAAGGTTCAAAAAATTGGTAAATATAAAGGAGTTGCCCAGGACTTTTACAACTGCTTTCCAAAATTGGCTTTTCAAATTAACACACGAATATTTTTTTAGTTTTGTGAGAAGATGTCACTTTCAAATTATTTTTTCTGGCCTCCTTCTCCTTTGCAATGTATTTCTTTGTACTTCTCATGAGCACTACATTTACTCTATGAGCACTACATATCATATTGCTGTGTTTCCTAAGAAAAAAAAAGTTTATATCATTCTGGACACACACCTGGTTTGCTGCCATGGTCATACTTCTCCCAAAATACAGGAGAACTGCTGGTTCTGACCAGATAGTATTTAAAGTTAATAAACATGACGATGTAAAGCCACAAACTTAATTGATTCCTACACCACCTGTAGCAACAGTCAGATATTACTATCTTAATTCTGCAGGTGGGGAAACTCAGATGCAAAAAGATGAAGTGGGTTAGAAAATAATATAGTGGCAGAGTTGTGATTTTTCCCTTATCCTAGTTCAGTGCTAAGTATGGTAGTCACACAGTCTGCCTCAGAAAACTAAAAATAGGAACAGATGCTAAATATCTTCAGGGGAAGTTCTATGTATAAAGTATACTAACTGACTCTGTTTTTCTGAGCTTGGATACAGGCATGGGCAGATGGGATTTGTTGTTTAACAGGAGTCCAGGAACATCTTCAGTGAAGTCTATTCAATTGCTATTTCCCATGGAAAAGAGAAGGGAGAAGTAGGAGGCAGACGTGAAAAGCTATCCCTTATTTATTATTTAGGGACCTCAAAGAAGTCCAGTCATTCTGGCCAGCACAACATGTTGTCATACTGGACACAGGCTGACAGGACTGAGAAAGACTTGTAAATTCTTACCTTGGGAGCAAGTTCGCTGGATTTACCCTGGAAGACATTTAGTGGTCAAAAAACAGTGCTGTACTGGCAAAAGCATTCTTAACACGGACATAGCTATACCGACAAACTGTGTTTTTTCTTAGTATGTTAAAATGACCTTCTCTTTATATGCCCTTTGGTTGAAACAACCTTGGTCAGCAAAATCTGACTTTTGCCAGCATAATTATTTGACTAACAGCTATTTCCTTTACCTTAAGATATTATGGGGTAAAAATAAAATCATAGCAGCTCTCAACTCAGAGTCACCTAATAAATACAATCCATGAATTCCTTGTGTGGATCAGGGGAGATGACTTAGTAGTGTGTTTATTATTTTAGGAATACTTTCTCCCCACTGCTATTATGGCATGTTGGTGCAACTTGCTATGCAGCATATTTCCAGTGTCTACTAATTGTTGTTTACTAAAAGGGCTAAGAGTCACCATAATCTACCTACAGGGTATTTTATCTTTAATGATGTCCAAAGAATTCTGAAAAGCACCAACACACTCGTACCATTCATCATCAATATTAAAATCTTAAGGTTAGGCTTAGAAAAGGGGATGAATATTTGGTTTATGGTTTTATTGCATCTGCCCTAAAAGAGATTAATTTTCTGCTGTTGTTGTCTTTTTGCATTCCAGCCACTACAACCACTAGACCTTCACATGGTGAGTAAAATTCCAGTCCTGATGTGTACTTGCTTTTCAGTTCACCTAGAACTCTTAAGTGAGAAAAAAAGGGATATAGAAGAACAGAAATGGTAACAATAGGTTTTTCCTTATCAAATGGTAGCAGTAGATGAAAATAAATTCTCTGCATGTTCCCTAAGCACAGGATAAGAAATAACGGGCCTGAGCTGTAGGAAAAGAGAGCTAGGAGAATATTTGTAGAGACTCCCATAGGATGGCAGTTGAGGGCTCCTCGCAGTATGTCTTGGGGACAGGAGAGGGAAGGCAGAGTAAGTCTGGGCTTGCCCAGCTGTGGACAGAAGCTGGTGACCAGTGATACTTGTGAGCACACAGTCCCAATTACTGACAATGGCAACCTACATTTAGCTCAGCGTAATCTGAACCGCAACCTCAGGTTTCCTCTGCAATTAAAAAAATATTACTGCCCACTCCATGTTGGTAAAATACACAGCTATCTATTTCTATTGACATACCAATTTAATAAGTCCTTGTGGGACAGAATTATACTGATGCTCAGATGCTCCCCCCAACTGGATGTACCTACAGCAATGTAAACCACCTTAATGCTGCTATAATATTAATAACCTCTGTTTGTTCAATTATTTTCCAATGTTTTAATTATTGCCATTCTTTGAAAGCCAAGAGCAACAAAAGGTTTCATTTTAAAATAGCTTTAATTACTGCAGTTTAGCTTGTGGGTTATCTGGAAAAGCAAACAAACTCCTCTATAGCAACAACATGGATAATGTAATGCAAAGTTCAGTTTTGTCTCTGCATTTTTGTCTCATAAAGATGCTTTGTTTCTTGCTTTCCTGGAGTCTCTTGCCTACCTCTTTTACTGTTCTACAGGTTTCCCTCCCTGTCTCTGATTTTGTAGTTACTTGACACCTTACATTCAGAGGGCTGGATTATTGCTGCTGTGGTACAGAAGCATGAAAAGCTGGTGTTTTTGAAGTCTAAGAAATAATGCAAGTCTACATATAAACTCTGAACTGCCAAAGGCCACCTTTGAATGCCCTACTACTTTGTAGTTGTACGTGGGCTCAGAAACATGGGTTTAGCTAATGCAGCCCTGGTTTTGTTGTGGAGTCTGACTTCGCTCCTTATATGCCAGTAGTCTGAATCCAAGTATTATTTTAAATTACACACCTATATAAAGTGAAGCTCTTTACTCTTCAAACCTGCAAAAAAAAAAGCTGCTTTGTAAGCTTTCATTTAGATTATGTCAGACAGAATGGTGGTTCCCTATCCTTTTATGTGTTCCTGTCTTTCACGTGTTACATCTTTTCTCTCTTGCATTTGTCACTTGTTCGATCCCTTTCAACCGAGCAGGGCACTCGATACCTTTCTCCTTATTCCCCTTAACTTACTTCACTCCAAGTTTGGATCTCCGTGTTTCTCCTGCGCCCTCCTTGTGTGTGTTTTGTTAGGAGCAGAAGCTCCCCCTGCTGCTCTATTTTGTAGTGTGCAACATTGTACAGTCAAAAGAAATTGAATAGTTTTCAGTTCTCTAACAAAGCAAATTCTGGGGGAATAAAGGAAATTAGTTTATATCATTTTCCATCATATCTTTTTATTTGCCATTTCAGCTATTCCTGAATTTAACAGCGGCTTCAAGTAATTTCTCTGTAATAAAATTGAATACATTTTCCAGAAGCCTTTTTAAAAAATCTAATCTAGTATCAGTAGCGAACTCTGAGAGAAATTGAGTGGACCTTAAAGTTTACAGTAAGTAAAACATGAAATTGGTTCTTCCACATCTGTTTCTTCTCCAAAACTCCCACGCACCACACTTTGTACAAGGCCACAGACCTATCTTTGGCTGCAAACTGATGTAACCAGCCTGGGGCTTTCCACAGACCTTATGTCCCCCAGTACAGACTTGTAGCTGCTTTTGTGCTCTTACAGCCCGGCGTTATACTGACGTTCCTGTAATTGTTTGCCAGTGAATTAGCCTAGCAATTCCAGTGAAATAAAGTCTGCCTACAGAGCTATCAGTTTCTGCCCATTGAAGTGTCTTCCTGGGACTTGTGTTCATACAGGTTACCTCGTACAAGCGGTCAGGGTGTTTTTGCATCTTCATACGAACATTCAAATCAACTTAAGGCACAGAAAGGTCATTTTTAATGCTAAAACCTGTTCCTTAAACCTCCTCCACGGTCTCGCTAGCATGTGACTCCCATTTTGGCAAAGCAGAAACAAGGAATGAGTTGTTCAGGGTAAACACATGGTAAACAGCAGCACGGACTTCTGTAGTTCAGATTTCTCCTCAATTCCTCAATTTCATTTAATGGCAGAGCTGTGCCTTCTGTTGTAAGACTTGAACTTCCTCCCCTGCCACCAGTTGCAGACAGTTAGCCGTTCTGAGTTCACCGACCGTCTGACGGAGGCCTGCGCAGAGGGACCTTCGCCCCCTCCCTCGCCCGCCGCGGGGCAGGCCCAGCGGCGCAGGCGCTGGGGCGCGAACCCGTGANCCGCGGGGAGGCCGAGGTGCCGCTCTCCGGCACCTGCGAGAGGGGCTGGGTCCCGTTGTCGACTGACGGCGCGGGGCCGCGGAGAGGGGCTGCTCCCCTCAGCGGGCCGCTTGGGGCTGTGTCCGCCAAGCCGGCCTCCCGAGCCGGCCTCCCTGGGCTTCTCCAAAACGAAACCAGAAGTGCGGGCTCAGAACGCGGCAGGGGTGCACCCAGCGGGCGTCTCTGCGCTCACTTCGCTGTTTAGTGATTGGAAATACCGTCGAGGTCGCCAGCGCCAGTCTGCCCACGGCTGAGAGCCCAGCGCTGGGGCACGGCCTACGGGCTGGCGGTTTCCCCTCGGTGCAGTAGCGAAGTGGCGGGATTTGCCTTTGCGGTGCCCAAAGAGAAAACACCACAGCAGGCCAAGAAGCCAGGCATATAGAAGAGGCTCAGTGCTAGGGGCTAACTAAGTGGGAGATTAGGGAGATCAGCTCTCGGAGTTGTGCGTTGCATCCTGCCAGTCCCAGTGCAGAGAGAGATGACTGAGGTGCCCTTTGCTGTGGCAGCTCTGCTGCTCAGCACTACGTTATAGTCACGCACAAAACAGTTAAGGACAAATGTAAGACCAAAGAATATTTGAATCATGTTGTGATTTCTTTGGTCAAAACCTTGTGCATTGATTTTGAGGGAGAGGAGAGGACAGTCCATATTAAGGGACTACCTCTTTATGTCTTTTTAGAATGGTGCATGGGCTCGCACGCAGAGGAAGCATTGAGATGGTACCCAGTGAAGGGAAGTGTGATTACTGAATTGCCTGATCAGTCTCGTACCTGATTTAGGTTAACTGATAGAATCGTGTTCTTATGTATCACATTGTTTCAGTTCCTTCATAAAATAGTTGATGGCCTGTGTGGGCGTGCGTATCCTCGATACCAGGATTATGGCAGTGTTTGGAGCTTGGCGGAGTGGATGGAGGTTTTAGAAGAAACAATGATGTATTTCAAAACTGCAGTTGGCAAAAACATACCTGATGAAGAGGTAAGGGCTCATCACTGATTTGACTTGACTTTGAGAGATCATAGTGGAGTGGTTAGTCTTTAGTTTTAGTCCTAAATTATTTTCATAGTATAGCATTTAAGTAGTTGCAAACTAAGCCTAAATATAGAGGTGGTGAGCAGCATGTAGAGATACACTGCAAAGGCTTTGAAAAGAAAAAGCAAAATTGACGCTTTTGGTTTTTAAATAGCACTGGATAATACTTTTTAAAATACTGTCACTTAAGTACCAGCAAATTAAATCTGTTTTCGATAAAATGCATATCCTATCATTACTGTTCATAAACAATAAAAAGAAACTTAACACTCTTGTTTGGCTTTCTTTGATCGTTACTACTTTGAGTGTATTTATATTGACTATGTAAATGCAAAAAAAAAAAAAAATCGAGGCTGAAAGGAGGACCATGTGGGACAATGACTGTAAGTCAGGGCATTCCAGTATGTATAAACTTTCAAAAACTTGTGTTGTCAGAAATCTTAACTCATTTTTTGCACACTGCTTGTACTTTGACTACCTGGTAGTAGCTGGACCAAAGAGAGATAGTGTGTGTGGTTTTCTTTGTTTGTTGTGGTTTGTTTTTTTTATTACGGTTTGATTTTAGTGTAGCATCTGAGAAAGCTAATAAGGCCTCCATTCTCTGGTCTCTTAATTTAAACAAGAAGAAAATTATTTTTTTTCTTCATACTTTGCTGTGGTAAATACTGACTATCAAACAGAGAACAGCTGCTCAGGGCAGTATAAGATGAGACTGTAGTCCAGTGTTAAAGCTGTCTGGGTAGAGTGCAGCTATTACAGGTGGTACTTGCTATTTCTCTGGTTCATATCTTAAGCAATCACAATTTTTGTTTTTATTTTTGTAGGCTGCACAGCAGATAAGTGAGTTAAATTCAGACTATCAAGAAGCAATCACAAAATGTCTAAAAGGCAGAAAGGAAGAAATCAGGAATGCGCTAGTGGAAAGAGTAAATGCAATCTCTTCTGCCCAGCTGCAGGATTTTGACTGGCAGTTAAAGGTGAAATGTTGCCTTAATGTTGTTTGAAAGAAGTGCTCCACAACACCCAAGTAACTAACTGTTGATATGGTGCCCTTAGGCCTGCTCATTCTGAAGCATGGTTCAATTTTTATAGATATCAGAAAAGCACATTCATGGTGACATATCAGAGGCTTGCCAGAAATTGGTATAAACTGTAGAAGTAAGAGTTCTTTAGGTTTTCTTTTTCTTCATTTCTTTCAATGCTGCCATCCCTGTCTCTCCCTTTCCTGAAAGGAGACTGAGCATTTTTCAGGAACACCTGAAAGTTTTGTATTCTGTTATGATTTTGAAGCCTGAATAAACAGTATTTTCACTTAATGGAGGAAGAATTATTTAGCTAGTTTTTGGAGTAGTACACTGATTCGGGACATGTATACGTGACATTTTTCAAGGTTTTGGATTCCTGCAATAAACAGTTATTTAATGATTAGTTTGAGTTTGTTTACCTTTAAACTTATTTTGATAATAAGCTAAGGATAACTGTGTTGCCTGAAGTTGGATGGTGCTTTGGAATTACGAAGACAGCTGCTATCAGTTAAGCTATATCAAAGACTTAACATTATTTATACTGCTTATATTTTTAGTTATTCCATGTGAGCTCTTAAACAGATTTCTGGAGCAGTTAAATAGCTTTCCTTTTCAACAAGAGTCTTAAATAATTTGGGCAGTAAACAGCTTTGGAAATCAAAGAGCAATTCCCCCAACAGACAAGATTTTGCAAGAGCAAATATGGCATCATAGTGAGTTTTGGATGAACTAGGGATTGATCTCTTGCTAGCATCATTACTGCTAACAACAATGTAAATTGATGTGAACTCCTGGGTTTTGTTTGTGGTTTCTTTTAACTTTTTGTTCTGGAGGATTTTTTGAGCCTCTCTATGTTGTGATACGAATTTCTGGTACATCTCTAAACTGTTATATTCATTTTGCTTTATGCCACTTCTTTTATTTGAGCTGGTTATAATTTTTTTTCACTCTCCAGAGTTAAATCCTGCTAAGGACATTGCTTCTTCTCTACTGTACCAACATTCTACTCTAAATAAATGTGCACTATACTGTATTGTCAACTGATTTTTAATTTTAATGTATTTTAAAGGAGCCTTGTTTATACTGCAGTGAGAATAATAGTAAACAAAAAAAGAAGGTGCAGTTGGTATATAATCCTCTTCATCAGTGTTTGTCAAATAGGATGTCTGATAAACAGTGTTTGATCAGCTGTAGAGAGAGTTGAATACTGCACAAAGGTGTCCTCTTTCTCCCAACTGTCCCCTTCTATAAGACCCTCCTTACTTGTTAATTACCAGAACCGTTTGAATACAGTGACTTCAGAATTCATATACTTCACTTTTAAAGAGCTGTGATCAGATGCATCCTTTCTTTTCACCTATAATACAAAAATGTAGCAGCCCAGTAGTTTCAACAAATTGTTTTGGCAGATGTGTTTCTGTGGA
This sequence comes from Baryphthengus martii, assembly GCA_013396935.1. Lineage (NCBI taxonomy): Eukaryota > Metazoa > Chordata > Aves > Coraciiformes > Momotidae > Baryphthengus > Baryphthengus martii. Next base: position 309,607 of record VWZK01012125.1, read on the forward strand.
GAAAGGGTTTAATATTTCAGTTGTTGTTGGTATTAGCAAACAAACAAAAATCCCAACAGCAGGAAAGAAAAAAGCTAAACCAAAAACTGCAGAGATGACTTGTGAGAGTTAAGTTTTGTCATGTTGATATTTGTTCTGGTAGTACACCATTAACATAAAGTGCAGATGAAAGACTAAGACTATGAAAGGCTAAAAACTTACTGGTTTACCTTACACTTTATTTCCTCTTTCTGCATAGCTTGCTCTCTCCAGCGATAAGATCTCCATGCTGCAAGTGCCGCTTCTCAATCTTGATTTGGATGTGAGAGAAAATGGTGAAATTAAACCAATCTCTGTAGAGATGAATAAGGAAGAGTTGCAGAACCTAATAAATGCACTGGAAGCTGCTAATAAGGTAACTTTTACTGATACCATCCTTTGTTCCTGACTTCTCATGTACTGAATTTATTTTACCTGAAATTGTTCTGGTTATCTTACTGAAAACCAAAAATAAATAATTTACTGGCAAAATGAAAATGAATGTAGAGTTACAGAAAGCGTTAACATAAGGCAGACTACCTTGGGTAGAGTTCAGGCTTTTTTTGTTGGGTTTTTTTTTTGTTAACACAACTCAGTCTAGGATTTTTTAAATATTTAATTAGAATCCTGATATGCATAGTAGTCTGTTTAGTCCACCTTTAAAAAGCCTTATGAGAATAGGAGGAGGAGCAAATGAAATGACAGACTGTCCGATGAGAGTTGATTTTGAGACTGGAGAACTCTAGTGTGCACCCAGCTTCACAAAATGTCAGTGACTGGGAATGAATGTGGGAGAGTGGTTTGGTTCGAGTGCTTTAACCTCCATGGCATAGCAGATTAGGAAAAAAAATTACAAAGATTCCAGTACAGTAACCCAAGCAGAAAATTTTGAGTTCTATTTTATTAGAAGTGCCTCAATTTTTTTAATAGAAAAGACTAAGAGAAGTGAGGATTTGAAGAAAAATTGTTAGCGGAAAAACTGTTATCCGACTGGAACACTGGTGATAACTGCAATCCTGGAGTCCCTCCTTGTTCAGTTTCCTTGTAGGATTCATTCTGGTGCTCTTATAAAGGAAAGTGTTTAGGTTTTTTTGATCTGTTTCTTGTTTTTGGGTTTTGTTTGTTTGTTTTTTTGTATGTGTGGGGGTTGTGGTTTTTTATTGTTTTCTTTTTGTTTTAAATCTGAAAATGTCTTCAAATATTTATTAAATCTGATCTGGGAGATGGAATTCTCCGACATCTGTAGGGTGGATGTGAAAGTGTTTAGAAGTTAGCAGCTTCTAGTTGCTTCATAACATTTAGCAAGTAAGGAATTTCATTAGAAGTTTTATGTAATGTTATGATGCTATAGCTGGAATCTGTAGACCAGTATTTAGAAAAAATTGTCGGTATGTAACAACTGGAAAGAACAGATTTATAGCTCATAGAGTTAAATACTAAGTTATAATAGCACTGTTAATGTTTTCAATTAGAGACACTAAGATGATGTGTACCAGTTGCTTTAATGAAGCTGTGAGACCTCTGAATACACTGTTCCCAGTGAGAAAAATGTGTTAGTCGAGAGGTGGTGCTCTCGTAAATGAGAGCCCTTGACAGCTTGCTTTCCCCTGGATTTTTTCCTCCAAAGCTAACTGTAGTAGTTTGTCTTTAACTCTGCGCTATGCAAGCAAAGATTCTTCTGGGACAAGCCTCAGCAGTCTCCACGCTCCTTTTGTTCTGCTTGAAGGTTGGTGTGGAAGCTGTGAGATGTTACCATCTCCTCACTTAGTTTTATGTGCAGATGAGTGGGAATTCACTCTAGAAATGGTCCCTTGGTTCTGCTTTGTGTAGAAGAAATCTCACTGGAGCTGGAAATTACCATTTTTCTTTTGATTACAGGGAGCTGAGTAATGGTTTGTGTGCAGTAAGTGCTGAAGAAAGTTACTGGGAGTTGATAGTTGCGTGAGGTTGTAAAAGAGCTGACAGAGAGATGGTGGATTTTCCAGAAGACAGACATGTTTGTACAGTTGCATATTATACTGTAACAGAAAGCAGGAAGCTCTGTTTCCTAGACTGCTGAGTTTAATCTCATTCCTTTTCTCCTTTTTGAAGGTTGTCTTGCAATTGAAATGATGGAATTCAGATCATTGACAGTATCTGCTGGCGATGACTCCTCAATTGACTTGAACAAAACAAAAAATACATTGTTGTCTGCAAAGCCAAAAGCTGTTGATGCTATAAAATACTGAAGTGAGAAGGCTGTTATGACTTGGGACCAAATAAACTATTAATCCTTTGATGAAAATAAACTCTTGTATCTGTTTAACCAAAAACTTACAAATCTAATGTACAGTTGCTTTTAGTACTAAAGATTTATAGGACTGTGGAAGAGTATCACATATGACATGTGCCCTATGTGTTTTGGTTAAACTTTGGCAGTGAGTGCACAGGTCTCTAGTAAAATTAAGGTATCTTAAATAATGCTATGCTTATCTAAGGTGCCATGATAATGAAGATGATGACAGAGCACTTGTAGCATTAATATATTTATACTTGTACATAGGAAATAAACAGTTGATTTTGTGTTTGAATAATTGCACTAAGTTGTTCCTTGACTTTATTAATCACTAAACTCAGAATCTTTTTAGATCCTGGGAAAAAACAACTTTACAAACAAAAGCAGTATAGAATCACAAAATGTGTGAAGTTGGAAGGTACCTCTGGAGATCATCTTATCCAACCTCGCTGCTCAAGCAGCATCACCTAGAGCAGGCTGCAAAAGACCATGTCCAGATGGCTTTTGAAGGTCTCCCAAGGATGTTGGCAACCTGTTCAGGAGTTGAAGATGCAGCAGTGGAGCTTTACCTAGGGTAAAGTTTGGGGTTTTAGTTTGGATTTTGTATCTTGATTGATGTCTTTTCACTAAAATATATCAGTATTTTCTGAAGGAGGTGCAGTGCTGGAGAGGAACTGATCTACCTAGCCTGTGATAGGGTTATTCTCAGTCCACATAATAGAGCAGAAAACTGGCAAATTGTACGTTAAATCTTTCTGAAAGCAGATTGGGCTGTGATTGCAGTATGTAACAAAAATTAGAAGCTGCAATGCTAGGCAGGCATACACCAGGAATCTTTATGTAGTGTCTACTATTTGTTGAACCATTTTTCCATATGTAGAGAGCAAATCATCTGTCATGTTTATATAGATATTAATGCATACTCCTCCATGTGTGTGCATATGCATGTTTTGTGTATACAAAACTGTATAAAAAGGCAAAGTGTTGATGACTTATCTTCTCCCTAGTTTTAAAATCAGAGGTCTTGAGTTTCTTCTGCTGTATGTTACTGTGCTGTAGGTTTTCATATAAGCAAAGTGTGAAATAATACATCTGTACAAAAAATTGGACTTCAGAGGACTGATCAGAGGAGAGGAGGAGAACAGTAAGCTTTCTTATTGTAGAAGGGTCTCTATAAAAAGGATGTTTCTACTCTGAGAAGGTAGGTACTTTTGGAGCAAGCAAGCTATCCAGTTGTGACAGGTAAGACATTTGGGGAGACTGTGCCAGGCCAAACTGAAGCAAAAAGCAAGAGCTCTCACAAAACCCACTGTCTAAAATGGCTCGTGTGGCTAGGAGCCTGTCTGTCGACTATACCCGGCCGTGCTCCCTTCTGGGCTGAAGAATGGGGAGTTAGGTAGGGAAGCTGGTGTTACATTTCTGCGCGGAGATTTTCATACAGAGCGAGGCCCCGCAGTGCATGTCGCAGCCCCTGGAGGAACCAAGTGCTGACACCAGAGCAGAACAGAACAACTGCACTGGTAACAAAAGCTGTGGAGGCACTGCATTGTGAGGAGCATCACTCACAAAGCCACTTGAGTCTGACTAAGGAGGGAATCGGTGAAATCTGAAGATATAGGAATTAGACCAAAGCTGCAGAAGTTTAAAGATGCTCTGTTAATACTAATTTTTAATATTGTCCTTGCCTGTGCTCACTTTGCCAATATCTGTATTTTTCTGTGCCCTTCCAGGCCTGAGCTCCTAATTAGCTGGATATGATAAGTTGAATGGCTTTGGTGTTTGCGCATCCCACCGTGCTAAATGGGAATGGTTGTTGCCAGTTGATGCTTCTCCTTTTGTCCTCTTCCAGGGCCATATGTATATGTTCTTCTAATGTTTGCCCCTGCAGAGCAGCTCACCTCTGGGTGCTGCAGTCATGTGGACCAAAAATAAAGGAAAACCATCATAAATACATTGGTGAAACCTCTGTGGGCTTGCAGGTACTATGTACCTCATAAGCATATACTTAAAATCAGAACCAAAAGTCCTAACAAAAACAGTACATAGAGTGGATGCAGTGTATGAAGTTTTCATTTCCACATGTAAAAGCCCCTACAGCAGTTCACATTGCATAAACAGACCTGAAATTTACATCAGAAATGCGGTGCATCTTGATGAAAAATATAAAAATAAGTTAGAGTAAAACAATGTTGCTTGCCCTCCACTGACATTCATTGCTCTTCTTTCTGTTTCATAGAAGTCTTCCCTTGATTTCAGAAAAAATTGTGGTTTTCTTGCAATTGTTTCAGCTTTTTTCTTGGCATGCTAAAGTGAATCGGAATAGGATCTGACCAACAAACTGTTAGTATGGAAGGGACTACTAAACTGCATTTGTAACAAAACAATTGTGCATGTCAAAAAGCTGTTTTTTTTAAAAAAGATCTCTATAAGCTTGTAAAACATTTCTGAGTTCTAGAGCAAGCCTTTCTAATAACAAATATACTGAAACATGATTATGCTTTTCTCTGAAAGGTGGTTTTAAGAACCAGTAACACCTTGTCCTGAAGTATGCACGCTTTGCTATTGCTTTGAGTTGTGACTTAATATTTATAAGGGATTTTACTTTTCCGGTATTGTAGAATGCTTCTGCAAATGTGTTAAGATAGTCTGTAAAGTTTTCTGCTTCTATAAATCCACTTTAATTACATTTGACAATATGCTACGCTTCCCTCTGTAAATTTATATTTTATATGTACTTCAGAACCAATACAATTAAAAGACCACTGCCAAAAAGTAGAAGAGGAGGCAAATCTCACAAAGATTCATCCTTTGGACTTTTACAAGCCTGTGTTGTTCATGTCATCTGACTGCTCTGTTTAGAGGTCATCATAGGAGCAGAACTTGGTGTTTTAAGCTGGTTTGTGAAGGATATACTCGATGTTCAACATTTCACATTGTCTATTGCTAGGAATTTTACTCAAAGGTACTCTTCATATGTGCTAGCACCAGCGGGATTGCTACAGGGAGAAAGTTCTGGTAATTTTTTATGTGAGGTTTGTCAGCTAATTTACCTAATACAGTAATGAAATGAAAAGGAAGGTGTGGAGATTTTTCTAACAGGGACGTACTATAGGTCCACAGGGACTATCTGCGACAAAGGATTCCTAGCATCATATACATTAAGTAATTTGTTGGATTTTTTTGGTGACTGCACTAAAAGAAGGAATTTTGTTTCTTGTGAATGCAGAGGTTTCAGATCTCCCGTATTTCTGTTGATACTGATTTAGATGGAAGCCAGAGCAAACATCGGATCACCTAACAAGAACTGCTATTAACTGCCTTTGTAAACCCCAATCCTGAATTTTTACCTATGCTAAAGTCTCACTCAGCTCTTTCTTGATATGGTGATTTGCCAGCTTTGTTTTGTAAAGCTGCTGTTTGCTGCAGCACAAAATATTCAAACTTAGTTGCCTCTGAAAATTAAAAAAAATCAAGTGGCATGTGTCAGCTAGATCAAAACAGCAAATGATGTTTCAGAGACAGGAACAAGGAACCTGATATATTCACAGATGCAAACAACGTTCCTGATGCTCTCAACGAAATGCATAATCTGTCAAAGAAAAACAACTTTATGAACATTTTGGCAGTGTGATAGATATTTTACACTTTCTTTAGAGATGTACAGATACAGTTAGCCAGTGATGAGTTAAAAGACATTATTGATCACAGACCATCTTTAGAGACATGACATGCTTCTGGTGCCATGTACTTATTTTAGCTCCTCGTTGGTAATGATAATCAAATGCAATTAGATTTTGCCAAGAATAAAAGTGTAAAAGAACAACCACCAGGCCGTTTCTTAGACTGGCACCAGCACAAGACAAGAGGTCATGTTTTTACAACACTTGGAGACTCAAAATTGCTCATAAAACAAAAAATAAACACACCAAGGAGCAAGCAACATAATTGAAGTTCACTCTGCACTCCAAGACAGAAAGTAGACCAAAGTCACCTGATCTTCCTTTAAGAAATGCCAAATTTCTCATTTGTCTCTTAATTCATATTTATTTTGGTATCATCATGTGCTGAAATACATTATTCTTCTGTGATCTGCCTTCTTTGATTTGCAGGGTGGATGCCCACAGGGGTAGGAAGAAGCACACTTGTACAATCACAAATGTGGTTTCTTATGCTTTGCAATGCATAAACCATTAAAAAATAGTTTTGTACATAACAAGTATAACACAGCCCTTTTTTTTTTAAACCAATATTCCTAAGGCAGTGTTAGCAAGGCATCCTCAGTATGTGGTAATTCACAAGAAGGGGCAGAGGCTCATCGGTGATGAGAAACAGAAGCAGCTGGTGGAACATAGCCCCCAGCCCGGGATGACTTTCCTCATGATTTATCTCAAATCATACACTTGCAGTACAAGGGGATCAAACATTTTCTATAAAGGTGAACAAGATGGACCAGTAGGTAACTCCAAATTGACGACTCCTGTGTGGTTCTGTGGTAACATAAAGCACGGGAATGTTGTCAGGAATTGTCCTGCGATACTGAAAATACTATTTTTTGCGACTGATAATGTTGGGGTTCATCAAATCCGTTTCTACCAGAGGAGTGAATTAACATAGGCTTTGTCCTCTGCTCAGCTAGCTATTTTGTTGAAAGTTCTAAGAATGTAGTATCTCAGGATTCCTTATTGTTTTGTTATCTTTTGGTTGAAATTGCTAATGGATTCAAATATTTCAGGGAGATTCCCAGGTAGGCACAGAACAATAAACACTCGGGGACAGTGGAAGCTCATATCTTTGAGATATCTAGCTAAAAAAGACTCAGTACAAATTGCATGAGAGCTGCACAAATTTTAAGGGGTTTTAGCTGAAATCTAATTAACAATAGGACCTTATCTGTGCTGATCTTGAAGTCTGGTTCTGTCCTTAGGGCAGGCAAACTAACTACTAAAGTACTATGGTGATGGGGCTTAGCGTTACAGCATTATTCACCTTTATTGCTGAAAACCAGCCAAATGACTTCAACGTATTGATGGGAAGAGGTTGTGTTTCTTTTATACTCACTAATTTCTAGCTCCAGATGATCCCTCTGATCCTCTTTGTAGCCCTTCTATTCAAGAGGGTCCAGAGGAGGGCCACAAAGATGATCAGAGGGCTGGTGCACCTCTCCTATGGAGACAGGCTGAGAGAGTTGGGTCTGCTCAGCCTGGAGGAGAGAAGACCCCGGGAAGACCATATAGTGGCCTTCCAGTACCTGAAGGGGGCCTACAGGAAAGCTGGGTAGGCACTTTTTGTAAGGGCATGTGGCAGGGTAGATTTAGATTAGACATTTGGAAGAAGTTCTTTACTATGAGGGTGGTGAGACACTGGAACAGGTTGCTCAGAGAAGTTGTGGATGCCTCATCACTGAAGTATTTAAGACCAGGCTGGATGAGGCTCTCAGCAACCTGGTCTGGTGAGAGATGTCTCTGCCCATGGCAGGGGCTTAGAACTAGATGATCTTTAAGTCCCTTCCAATTCAAGTCATTCTATGATTCTATGGCAATGGACATGGGTAACCCATAAATAGATGCATTTTTTTTCTATCCTGTGCCTCTATTAACCTCTGCCTTTTCCTTGCTGCCAAGCTACTGTTCTCAAGTGAGAAATGTTTTCTTTTTGTTCTTTTTTTTTTTTTTTTTTTTTAAAATAATCGAGAGGGAAAACATGCTAGATATGGTTATATACCTTGTCCCTAAGTTTTGAGTTTAATTCTTTTTTGAGGCATTGGAAGAGGTTTTAGTTTAAATGTAATGTACCTTGCAGGCTTGTATGCCAAATTCTGTTTTCTTTACCAGAGTTGGTGGTTAAATGTGCAGATAGGAGCTCAGTGGGAGGCAGGAGATGCTGGCTCTGGACTAAGATATTGCCAGCCTGCAGTAAGTGGCTCTTGCCTCTGTATGTGGTGGGGTTATTAGCCCTGGCTGCAGAAATTTGTACCAAGATCTGGCAGCTGGTTCCTCACTCAAGACCGTGGCTTCCAGCTCTCAGTGCAGCCTGGCCTTGGTGTATGCCATTCAAAACCGGCAGCAGGGCTGGGATTTGTATCAGTGGCGTGTGTTGAAGGATTCCTGATACACGAGGGTAGACCCTGTGAGTTTGGAACATGCCATTCTGAAGGAGTTTTGCATTTGCACTGCTCTTGGTTTGTTAATGACCCCTCTTCTATTACGTATGCTTTTTTCTTTGCTTGGAACTGTGCAACGTAACTGCTTTTAGTCCGTGTACTTAACACTTGTGCATGAAGTAGCTGGATGATGCATAAGCTAACTGTGTATGCAGATGCTAGACGTCTACAAGAAAAAAATGCTGAAGACTAATAATAGAAGGCAAAGGATCTTTTTTTCCTCCCACCTAAATTCTTGTTTCAATGCCATGTTGGATGTGGTTCATCCTGAATGTCCACTGTAACTGTAAAGCACCCTTGGAACGATTGAGTTAACTTACTGACAACTGGGTTAAATTATTGACCTGTGAAAATCTTTGGGAAATCAGGTAATGCAAAAACATGGCTCACTGATGGTTTTCAGAGAGTATTTTACACGACGAATTTGCAAAATATATTGCTTTCTTTAAGTTTATTTCTGTGCCAACAAAGCTGGCAAGTTCATTGACTCATGCACTTATTCTCTCTGTTTGTAAAGTCTGTTTTGAATTCAAAACTGTTTAGTGGGGTGTGTGTTTGGAATGGACAGCACATATGGCCCAATTGCTGTCTCCCTCCCGGGGTTATTTTTTGCAAAAGTCTTCCAAGTGTTCTGTGTATTGTTTATTTTACAATACTAAGGTATTATTGTTAGTTGCCATTAAAATTTCTTTATCTGAACATTGTTTAAATTTTAATTAAAAATTAATTAAAATGTCCCATGTGAGATGATGTGTGGCTGTTGATATGGTGCAAATGTTGAAAAATTATTTGGAGTTGTTTTAGGGTGAGGATAGGCCTACATGTTGTAGCCTATCTGGAAAAGCCATTTGATTGAATTAATATTTGTTCTAAATCATCCTGAAATGTACCCAGTGACTGATTAATCTGGTAAAATTGTGCAGCTCTTTAATAGACCGGAGGTTAAAGGTTGTAGCAGAGAGAAGACAGCTGAGGTGATGGCCTTTGTGCTCCATTGAACTTGGGATGAGACAGGGACTTCGCAGAAAGAGAAAAACTGATAGTCTCAAGGCTCCTCCTAAATTAGCAATGTCAAATGCCTGTTTTGCAGCCTCCTATATTTTTTAATGAGTAAATTAAACCTATTCCCTTTCTTGTTTGGTGAGTCATCATTCCAGACCATTTCTGCAGAAGCCTGCCGCACGAGCTAAAGGAAGGGTCATCAGGTCCTGATCTGTTAGGAGGGCCAGGTCTTGCAGGATGTGAGAAACACTGACAAGTAGGAATGATTCATTTGTTATTACATTCTGATTAAAAAATTGTAATCTTATCTGACGATAGGGTCATCAGTTGACCTTACTGCCAGGCAATGAGGAACTGGTGAAGAAGCTTTCCACATGGCTCGTTTGTATTCCCTGCTAACTCCTAACAGTGGGTATTGCTGCCTCCCATTGTAATCAATGTTTCCTTTTGTACCAGTTGGCATTGATAACAATCGCCTCGATACCTACATAGACTCTCTTCTCTTGTGTATCTTGACTCCTAGAAGTATGAAATACTTTCAGTACAAAATAGAATCTATCCTAGGTCTGTTTCAATAAAATGTTCTTAGGCAACATAGTGCAAAGTCTGTTAGGAAAAAACCTGTCAATCGAGAAGGGAAATTGATTAGATACAGATAGGAGATGACTGACCTATTGCTTCTGAGTCACATGGACCTAGCTAGCACTTCGCCTGTGGCTCCTTGGCTGGAGTTGTGTCAGGCATTAAACAGCTGTATGGGAGGATGCAGCTCCTCAGGAGCAGTGTACCCAGCATCACCAGTGTGCTCAAAGACCGAGTCGTATCTCCTGTTCCTCAGCGGAGTAAGGAAATCTGTAGGAAATGTGCAGAACTCTCTTCAGATCTGTTCCCAGACATCTGCCAACTTTTGGGAGAACGTATTGCAATTACCAGCCACAGGAAACCTGGGAATCAAGAAAAGTGGCCACTCATGCTGGAGTGTACCTCAGGAGTTACTTTCAGGAATGAACACCTTTGTCATTTACTTTTTAATACAAAATTACAGATGGCACAATTGTTCTCATCCATTTCAACTTTGCTACTTTGTGGAAATAACAAAATTCCAGTTAGATCAAATCAACAGATTCCTTAGTTGAAAACTCGGTTATCTTTGCTACCCTTTCTTTTGAAGATCCCTGCCTCCTGAAAATGTGAATTGACTTCTCCTGAGTGGTGCTTCTCACAGACACTGTGGAAATGCTTCCAAGTGTAACTATTAACTTTGAGATGATTGCATGATGTAAAAGATAATCCTTCAAACAGTTGTCTTGGAGTGATTTTTTCTCAAACCGGGACACAGTGATTTCTTCAAATTTCTCTACACTCTAAATGCTGAAAGACTGTGACATAACTACTACTTTCGGTTATTTTACTGTCTTGTTTGGCAGCATACTGCTGTGTGCTGCCCATATGTGGTAAGAAATATAGTAGGACTAATTTTTATTCCACTTAACAAAAGATAAAAGCAGGTACAGAAAAGTCATGGGTGATGCACAAACTCTCTGTAAAAAGTCGAGGTATAGCACTTCTGCTGAAGATGTTTTTTAAGAGCAGATCTCTGCTATTCTGATCTGAATATGGTGAGGCTGGATTTGGTTTTGGTGGTTTGGTTTGGTTTTTTTTTTTCTCTTTGGAAAGCTAAAATCTAGAAGTATTCAGTGGCTGGGTATCTTACCTTGAACATGAAACATTATGACTACTGCAGTTCTTCAGAGTTAACATAATTGAGAAGGAAAAGAGACAAGTGTATGGTAAACTTATTGCGTAAATTAGTGGACATAATACAGCCAGTAAACAACATTGAAAAGAATAAACGTGATGGGAAAGACCATTCTGGACCACTTGTCTATCGAGTTAACATCAGTCAAATCAGGGATTTTGACTTTGATCTGGGATGCCCTTCTTCGTAAGTGTCCTTTTTTATGAAGCCTGTGCCTGTCCAGAGCACTCCTACTGTAGAGGTCTCTGCTGGAAGTGGCTCTTCTGTACTGCCGGTTGGCACTGTCATACGTGTACATGGTGACTCGGGGATCACGGAGGCTTGTGAACACATCTGAGCTGCTGACATCATTTCGTATTTCAAGTGGGCTAAGAAGCATGTTTCCATGGGGATCAACCTGTGTCAAGGAAGGAATGTGAATTAGAGAAGTTCCTCAGCCACCCCACGGTGTTTCCCAGACAGATGAGTACCTTCTGGCTGGTACTCCTGGGGCTACAGTGACAGTCATGTCTTGTACAGCATTGACAAAACTGAAGGGATACTGAATACACTTTCCTGACTAGTGTGAAATTAGCTATTAAGCATCTAAGTACCTTGTATCCTGAGCTGGCTTCTTGGTCTGAGACCTTTTAATTCAGTTAATTATCTCATCTGCTGTAAAGTAAGGCTCATCTAATTTTATGTTTAACTTAGATCATGGTCTTTATAAAATACTGATTTTTTAATGTCTGCTGACATGTACTCAAGGTGAAAATAAAATGTTGCTGTCTCTGCTCATTTTATTCAGTTTTATACAGTTTTAGTGCTATAGATTAGTTTGAAAAGCGATTTTGCAATGAGTTCATCATATAAAGAACCTCCACTATCTCCATCAAAGAAGATGAAAAACCCTCCTCCCGATAGCATACCATTAACTTGCTCATGTGTGGGTAAAATAATCCATTTTACTCAATGAGACTTCACATTCAGTTGCATTTTTATATGCTGATATCATAAGCAGTTGTTTCGAATATGTTTATCACTTTATTTGTACTTTTAGTTAGTCAAGGCACTATTTTAAGTACCTAGTAACTGGTAGGTACATGTTGGATGCAAGCAATTATGTATGTGTATAAATAAAACATTTCGATGTCATTGCCTTTTTTATGTATGAATGTAATTATCCATGAAGGGCTGCATTAGAACAAAGTATTGAGTTTTTCACTCATCTTTAATTTTCTACGTGTTTGTAGTAGAATTTCTTTTAGGGAAAGTTTTTTGGTGTTTCTAGGATGACTCCTGACTTCTCCATAAAGACTTCATAGATGTTTCAAATTTCTAGATATTTAAACATCCACCGTAGCTCATATGAGGGAAATACACATCAGGACACAGGCCTCTTATAAGGAAACTTCAAAGACTTTGCCTTGAGGTTTGAGAATTAAAATTGATTTTTGTAAACTGTGGTGTTGGACCTTAGCTCAAATATATTAGAATCTATACCATGAATGTCTGGGGTGCCTTTACACCAAGGGAAAAAAAAAAAAATCTAGTCTTGTGAAGCACCAGTGTTAGGCAATGCTGTGTTCACACTCTGAGCTTTTTATTTTTAGTAAGACACAGAAGAGGTAGGAAATGGTATAATAATCTACAGCAGGATTGAAGTATGTTCAAGAAAAAACTCCAAGCAGAGTGCACGATGAAATCCAGTTTCTGGGAATTGCTGCAGAGGAAAGCTGGAAGCTAGAGAAAGCCTTGATTCCACCCGGCAGTGTGCGAGATGTTCCTTCCCATCACTGGAAGGAGAAAGTGTTGTGTAACAGCTGCTGGCATATTTACACTGTGCCAGACTGAGCACTTACTAACTGAAAACAAAGAAGCGAAGGGGCTATTTGTAGAAAAGCCACCCAGGAAAGCTGCAGGGAAAAAAGTCTTCTACATGGAGTATTAAATCACTACGGATAGAAAATGCTCTAGTCAGGTTCAGCAGCTGATTCTGTACATGCTGAAATGAGCATTCACTGGGAACATCCCAGTTCCTACCACTGTTTTGGTGGGAAAAGCTCGCATACACTGGGTTAGGGAGGTCAGCTGGTCACAGACTAGTATAGCACTTGCAATCTTTACTTGAGATATGGGCTACCCAGTTTATACTTTTTAGGTCTTCAAATTTAAGCAGGAGGATCCAAGCTAGAGTTTTCTACTCGCTCTCCAGAGGACTGCCAGAGCTATGGGACTCTTCGTTACTTTTAAATTCTTGCATTTTCTGTGAGAAAAGCAATGATCTCAAGAGTTATCTTCATGTGAAAAGAGAATTTTTTTTTTAATTCTCAGAGGTTTTGATAGGTCAACCTTTTCTTCCCAGTTTTACAAAATAGCTCTTTGAACTGTCTTTGATTACATGATCTAATGTTTAAACTAATTGACTTTAGTGTTATAATAGTAGTAACAGTACTTCAAGCATCATTAAGCAGTTGTTAAAGCTTTGCTTTTGTGAAGACAACTCATAACTGCCTACAATCTAAAGTGATTCACAGGGATGTTTCTTACACTAAAATGCCCTGATAGTTTATTATAAGCCAAGCAGCATATGAATTCCTGCTTTAAGTGTTATGAATGAACCTGTTATATTTTACAATGAGTTTATTTCAATCATTTCAGATTTGTATACATCATGAAGCAATTCGGTCTTTGAATTGCAACCTCTGCAATTCAGAGAAAAGGGCTTTACACTGATCTTGAATAAATTAGCTCAGAGAAGTACAAACACTCTTCTTATGTATGTGCATCAAATTCTCTGCTTGTGCCACCTGAAGCTGGACTGATAGTTCATTTTCCACATCATTAAAAATCCTTTCAAAATTTATTGATGTTCACTCCAAAATATTCCTAAAATTTGTGCAGCTGAGGTTTTGTTACTGAAGCATAGGAGTTCTACAAATTCTCTTAGGAATCTGGAGAATGTACAAATTGTTAAGAGATCCCCAAAAAAGACTTGCTATTATTTTTGTTTATGTTAATGTTAGAATGAATTAACAGCAAATATACACATAGTAAAAGCCGTAAATGTCTGAGATAAGGCTCTTCCCTACATCAGGTATGTCCTGCAGTTGTACAGTCTTTGACACATTTGTGTCAGATGGCATGACAGAAATATAAGGATGGAAGAGATAAAGCTCCATGTACTCAGTTTTCTGGCCCACTAACTGGCTGCCTGCTTAGGAGCAGAGTATCTCAGTCCCCTCCTTAGGTAGGAAAGATGAGCCATATAAAGCTCAGAGTATTCTTCCTTGCTTGAGTGTAACACATTTGATCTTTCAAATACCACCCTGTTGTTCTTTAACTGGAATGCCCTAAATTTTATTACACAAACTAACTATTGTACAGATGAAAACAGGATTTCTTGCTTAGCAGATATTCTGAGCCTAAACGTGTGTTTGCATAAACATATACACTTTGCCTTGTTTGTACAATGCATATTTTTTGCCTGAAGTTGTGGAAAGCTGAAGAATTGTTACTTTTTTGTCTTTTGAACAAATCATGAAGAATATGTGAGTAGGATGTCAAAACATCTAAAGCTGATGTTGTGTTAGTTATCTGGTATAATTATCAAAGTTTAAACATTCTTCAAATGCATGTGACTTCTTGTAATGACATTTGTGTCTATATTGAGTGTGTATTTATATTGAACTTACAGATTTTTAATTCTTTCTTTGCACTGAAACTACCTAAAGCCTAAATCAGCATAGATACATATATATGAATCTTCATCAGTGATGGAAAAGCCTTGATGTGTGCTCAGGAAACATCATAAAAAGAAAGAATAATCTGGTTTCTATATTTAATTAGAAAATGAGTTTCATGCTTAGGAGCATCAAATGATACTGTAAGTGTAAAATAGTTGAAGTAATAAAAAAATCCCAAAACAAGCCCTGTGTTGACCACACAAAAAGTAGTCAGTCGGCTCTAATGGAAAAGCACGTTGGCATTCCTTGCTCAAACGCTCAGTGCCGTCTGGAAGGGGATTTTATCTGCCTACTCTTTTCAGGTTAACTGTTGGGAGATAAAAGGTAAGAACTTTTGGTTTTTTCTCAGTAGAAAACATCTTTTCTTCCTCTTAAGATGAAAGATTCAGGGCCATGTTACTTACACAAGCTGTCTTGTTGGAACAAATACCACAGTGTTACCACAATCTGATCTGCAAAGAAATATGTTATGCTCAGCGGGGATATACTTATTCAGATGTAGATTTACTTGAACGTTTAGCTAGTTGTGTGGGTATGTGCTCCCTCCTTTTTCTCCTTCCAGAAGCCTCTGTACTAGAAAATCATATGTTTTCCTTGGAGCCTGTGACTAGTCTCTGACATTCCATCCCAGGTATTTTGTGTTTCACAGAAGGTTTGAAAGGAAGGTCTTGAGGAGTAAGAGACTATTTATCACCTGCCTTGTGTTACCATTTATGAGCCTCTTCATGGCTCAGCCCCTTTCCCACATACATTATGATTGCATCCTATCTCTTTCTCATGCTTAAGAAACATCTCCTATGTAATGGCTATTCACATTATAATTGTCTGGAGAGAGAGAAGCAGTTGCATGCATGGACTATCCAACTATTTTCTTGCTGGGTCATTTGTCCTATTTATCCGTAATTATGGTAGTTTCCTCAGTGACATTTAGCTTTGACAAAAGGACAAGGAGATATGAACAGTCTTTGTGCTTTATTCAGAAAAACAGAAAGCTTGTTTACTACAAATGAATTTTTTTTTTCATATTAAAAATTAAAATGGTATAAATTGTGAAACTGGAGAGGCTTTAGTTCCATCTTCTTCAATCTGTAGGTAGAGTAACGAACAGTCACACATGAGACATCAGTATGGCTTCATTTTCTTTCTGGTCTTCTATATACTGTGTTAATATTGCGATCTGTTTGCTGAGTGTTGCTCGTGTCTAATGCTTTTGTTATCTGGTGAAGGAATTCAAACTCTTTTAGTCGTGGGAGTTGTATACCACACGGGAACGAGCAATATCTTCACCTGGCACAAAGAGAGGAAGCACTGTTACATATCTTCTACTGGCTATAGGTCCCTGTATGGGTAAGTGGTGTGGGTCAAGAGTAAAAGGGAAAAAATATCCTATAGCTGTATATACTTACAGCTGTACTTCTTTTGTGCTCAAAAAAACCTTTCCCCTGCTTTGGTACAGACATCATAATACCAGTGAAACATCTCAAAACATGATGGTGAGGGGCTGGGAGCTGTCTTCACCAGAGATCACATAATCTTACTGTGTCCCACTGCTTCGGTCATGTGCATTCTTCCAGCTGAAGACAGAAATCTGGCTCTTGGACATCAGCATTTCCATGCTGAGTAAAATGAATGCTTACAAGTTCCCATATCAATATATCTCCAGTGGGATAACAAAATCCAGTGATATCTATTCACATGTATGTGTCTATGTGTACGTGTGTATATATATATGTATTTAAAATCACAAACTTGCACTGTGCAGGCAAAAAGCAGTCTGTTCACTTAAAGCAGTCTCAGACTCAGAACAGAATTGGTACAAAGCATCTATGACTTCTGTTTTCTGTCAGAAAAATGCTAGTATATGCATGTGGTGCTCTGAAAAGTTCAAGTGTGGCTATAAATACTTCCCATCCTATTTTGAGTACTGATCTTAGTGTAATTGTTGTCAGCATAACATTTATACAAAAGTTTTTAGTCATGACTTAGGACTTTTTGTTAGTTAAACGAACTTTCCAAATACTTAGGAAAAAAGCTTACCTGCACTCTTATCCTTTACCACTGGGGTCGACGTAGCCAAGGCTGACCTCTGAAGAAGTGCTACTTCTTCATCATCATGAACCCTTGCTGTGCTGCGTCTTACTTAGGCTGGATTATTTCAGGAACTGTTGAGGTGGCTGGTCAGAGTCTGTGGGTTTTTGTGTTGGTTTTTTTCCTTCCTTATCTTCCACAGAAATGGATAGACAGTGTCTACGCACAACAATCCAAAACCAGGTGGCTTAGCTCCTCTGCTCTGTGGAAGGCAACACTTTGTGGGACCTTGGATACTGCTGCGAGCCTGAATGGAATTTGTGCACCTATTGTAATAAAGTATCTCCTACACATTGGGACAGGAGGTGAATGCAGGTAAGGAGTTTTAATGGGCTCATGAGTTCACTGAGACTGAGGACATGACAACTCAATGATGCTTGTCTGTAGTGGTGTGGCTGCTGGGACACAAGACATACAACTTTAGAATGAATAAAATATCACAGTTTCTGAAATGCACTTCCTGACGTGTATGTGAAATTGCAACCATCCATCAAGCTAAAGTCTTACCTGTTAGAGTTTTATGGGTTGACCTCATTCTTCAAGCTGAACAGAGGGCTCAAATGCAGTTTTGTCCAAATGTTATCACGTCAGGCCACAACAGTGCAGAAGTTTATAGGACAGCCTGAGTAAGATCTCATTAATACTTGGATGTAATATATTGTAGGAAACGCAGAGGACAGAAGAAAAGTTTTGGCTTATTAAGATATGTATTTTCCTCTGAATCAGACTGGGTTAAAAACACCTGAGGGAAGTGTTTATATCTGAAAAACTGGGAAAAAATGAAAGAGGTTTATACAAGTTTGCAAGTATGCAGTGATGTACTGCTATATTAAACTTTTCCCTGTTAAAAAAATGTCCGTACTATTACTTCCTGGAGTTTGTCTGGCTTGTTTTTTAAGAGAGTAGCCGTGGTCTGCTTGAATTTAGCCTGAGGGAAAAATCCTGACATCTGTGAAAGCTGTGATAACTGAGGAGCATCCTCCTTGAGTTCCTGGAAACTCAGTGGTGTGGGCTTCATTCAGGACTCACTGAAACAAGTGTTTGTCTTTACTTTCTATTTTCAGTGACGTTTCTATGTGTAAAGAAGAATTATATAACAAATATTTCTTCTATACCACCAATTTCTTCTATAGCAAAGAAATATCCAGTTGAAATGGAAAATATTTAACTTCTTGTATCCCTTGTATTTCTTCTGTGCTGCAAAGAAATGCTTGTTCTGAATATTTGTTTGCATTTTCTGTAGTTTCTTACTCCGTTTTCAGTTAGAGACAGAACAAACCATATGTTGCTGTAATTTCCTTAAAATACTATTCTCCTCTAGACAATCTTAAGTACTTTTGCATATGTGTTCAAACTGCAGTCATCTCTATCATCATATACATCAACATTGTCACAGCAGAAATAATGTTTGAAAAGTCAGCTTGAAACTTTTACCTGGACTTGATTTGTTTCCAGCCTGATCTTCTCGCCTGTAGCACGTCCTGCCCTGCCTGTTGCCTTTTTTTGATGTTGGGGTCCTTTCCCAAAGAATATGTAGTTTACAAAGGCATATTCCAGCAAGGCAAGGAATACAAACACAAAGCATCCCATCAGGTAAATATCTATTGCCTTGACGTAGGGTATCTTTGGCAAGGTCTCCCTGAGGTGGGTGCTGATGGTGGTCATGGTCAGCACAGTTGTGATTCCTGCAAACGGAAGAAAAAAGACGTTGACTAACAAAACAGGGAAAGAGATTTGAGTGAGAAAGGCATATTGGCAGCATTGCCCAGCTACCGTGCACTTCTCATGCAGATGGCTCAATTATGTGATCGGCTTTTTAACAGCCAAGGGAATGTGTTTTGCAGGACTGGAAAGGAAGATATCCTTGCACACCTGCTGACAGCATCTTCCTCGGCTTTCCATGCAACAGAGAGTGAATGAAATAGCCTTCAAAAGCCCAGGGTGTCTTGGCACATCTTGCCTTAAGTTTTACATGAACTCCAATAGGCAATGTGGTGTTAGCTGACCTGGACAGCAAGGACTTGATCACTGTTCTTACTATGCGAGGAAATACTTCTTACTGTATTTACAGCAGTAGTCCTGCTTGACCCCATAGGGTGGCTTGCATTGCTCTGGAGAACTGAAATGAGTATCTAGCTTTTGCCTGAAAACAGAGGATTGAAAGGAGAAAGTGAAGCTTTATGATAAAGTGATGGTTTTTGGTGAAGAGAAAGCGATATATATGCTTGTACTAAAATGGCTCTTCCTGTTCAAGGAGTGCTTGCAAGTAAAACATTTTCACCTCACTGTGTTATCCATCACTGCATTATTTTTTTTGTGCGTATATGTTTTGTTTTAGCTGGATGAAATTATCTTTAAGTCTGCTTTAATCACAGATCATTAATGGATCTAGATAACAGCTAGGCACAGGTCTAATGAGCTGAATTTACAGAGAGGCAGGACAAAACAGAGGTGGGACAAAATGGCTTTCTGGCATTAGCATTTGAAAAGCATATTTGCCTTAGTGCGCAAATGGTGACAGAAGATCTTAGTTCTTATGGAAAGCTGTAGGAAGGAATATGGTATGGGGAAAGAAACAGCTATGTAGGTACGTTGTGGTAAGTACAAGAGTTTCATGTTGGCCTGCCAGAGCCCCAAAGGCTTGCACTGAAGCATTTTGCAGTCAAAGTTTGCCTGTTTCAGAGCCCCACTAAGGACTTGCAGTGAGACAGTTTAGGAGTTAAAAAATAGAAAAGTTTGATTTATTAAAGCAACGGATACAATAGTTTCAGAATTATCATTAATAAATGCACTAACTGCAAAAGGAAAATCAAGCTTGAGTTAGAAATTCCCAGGTAACATCCAACAAAGCCAGAAGCACAAGTCTTTATAATAGCACTAATATATAAGTTAGCAAAAGATATGCCATATATTGAAAGTTTAATTCTTACTAAGAAAATGTTCCTGTCTTGGATGGAGGAAGAGTACAGCCCACTGACCATCTCTGCTTCACCTTCAATCTTCTTCCCCCCCGAGATTTATTCCCCTTCTGATTTTTTAATATTGTAATCCATCTGCCCATGCCTTCTAGGTAACATCTAGCATGATTTGAGTGGAGAGCTGACTAATACAGTCACATGTTTACCATGTACTCTGTTAAGCTCTTAACCATATTTAGGGGTTTACTCTTTAATATACATTTTGCCATTAATTAAGCAAAGGTCTTTGCTCAGACATTGTAGCCTTCAAAATTTATATCAAATCTGCTTGCTTTTGTTGATTTACCTGAAATAAGGCTGTCTTATCTTCACAACATTCTCTTCTTCAGCCATTTGGTGTGCCAGTTCAGTGTGTCTCCAGCCCCAGAGACATCTTAACCTCTCTCCTGAAGCACACTAAATTAGCGTGCATTCCTGGCAAGCTGAGCCATTATCCCGTAAGGTAAAACAGGCCTGGTAAATTGGTTGTCCTGGTTTTACTGGGACAGAATCACAGGCCTACAATAGCCTGCAGGCCATTAGCAGTTTGGAGTCAGCAGGGGCAGCTGACCCAAGTTGGCTACAGGTGTATCCCAGACCATAAATGCTATGCTCAGTACAAAGGGGGAAATTTGGTGAAGATGAGGGTTGGTCTTTTCTTTTTTTGTGTGTGTGACTTGGGCTCCTCTTCCTGCTCCTGAGGACTGCCTTTGTATTCGCTTGGGACCACTCTACATTTACTGGGCTGAGTATAACATTTTTTACTTTATACAGGTATTGGTAATAGTTTGGCAGTTTCATTAGATTTGTTTTCATTTCAATCTGTGAGTCTCCTCTCCTTCTGTCAATCCCCCTTCCCAATCTATCTATTTGGTGATAGAACAATTGCTCTTGTTTAGCCCTGGATATGGGCTGAATGTAGACACTAGTGCATCTTCACTGATGTCAGTAGGGTCTCATATATTCATTTCAGCCACACATCTAGCCTGAGAGGATGCTTTTAACATCAATGAAATGTTGATGTAGCACAGTGTAGATACCCTTAGATACCTGAAATAGACCTTTATCCTTCAGAAAACCCTTAAAGCAACAGGATATCAGTCAGGATCCTAACCTAACTGCAGAGCAAGAACTTCAGATGTAGGCAAGGTGACATCTGCCTGCTTTCCTGACAGGGAAGACTCTGTACTGCATGTGTAAGATCACAATTAATGCTGCTGCAATCAGCTGTATGGATTTGGTGCTACTGTATTCAAAGGCAGTAAGTATCTATGTAACCCTGTGATTTTGAAAAGAAGTTACCTAGAGCCACTCTGGCTGCAGAGGCATCATAATTGATCCAAAAAGATACCCATGACAGAATTGTGATCAGCGTAGAAGGCATGTAAGTTTGCAAAATGAAGTATCCAATATTTCTTTTAAGCCGGAAGCTAAGTGATAATCGAGGATATGCTCCTGAAAGAAAGAAGTCATATAATGAGAATTGCCTAACAAAAGCTAGACACTGATAGTTCTGGCTTGGGGAAGAGAGAGCAGCTTTTTTAACTACCCAGTGCTTACCTGTTGTAAATTCCACTCTCTTTGATACCATCTTGTAATCAACAATAGAAAATTGTGGGAGCTCAATGTTATTAACTCCTGTTACTGCTGACTCCCCTCCATTCCAGTAAAATTCAATATCATCAGTAGTGTATCCATCTGAAACAGACGCACAACTTGATTATTGATTTTTTTTTTTTAACTACTTGGCTTAAATAGTTGTGGTTGAAGTGGAAGGATCTGCTGTTAATCAGGAATCCAGCCTTCTGTTGTGTGATATTCCTGTTATACAGAAGCCACGTAGCAAGGGAAGCTTCTAGGTGTGGAAAGGGAGAAGATGAAAAACAAGGACAGAATTTAAGATTAAAGATCAATTTTTAGCTAGGTCTAATACTACTTCTTGTTCAGGCTTGAGTTACTCATTTTACTAACAGACTGATGTAACATCAGCAAAACTTTTAAACTCTCTAGGAGGTGTTCTGACAGTAAAACCAGGTTCAGTTCTCAGCTTTGCATTTGATTTCTTAAGCAGGCTCTGACAAAATACAGAGTCTGGAGCCAGTGGAGGCACAGATGATTCTAGAAGAATTCAGGTGCCTGTATAATTAGCTGACAATGTCTCTCAGAGCTGTTGGTATCCTTGGTATTCCTTTGATATTCATGCAGTATTTTATATTTTAATTAGACCATGCCATCTTTGATCTTCTGTTATCACAGAACTATATCCTATTGACTTAAAAACTAGCACATTTCTTCTTTCCTTTTAACAGTGGTGTTGATTATTTATCATTTAATTAAAAATTGATTTGCCATTCTACCACTGGAAATGTTAACATTATTGTTACCATTTTCAAAAACATTTTGATTAAACTCAAAAGTGACTGAGTTTTGAAAAAAACCTCACAACTAATGACACTTTTAAACTAATACTTAGTTCCAATTTTTGAACTAATATTTGCTTTCATTTTATTGCATTTTACTACTTTTCCCAGATATCTACCAAAGGAGAGAACATCTCATCTATTTTTAGGCCTTTCCTTCAGGTGTTATGTTAGATTTAATTAGGTTTAAATCATAACACAGATCAAATAAAAACATGTGTTTGAACTTAAAGCTTTAGAAAACTTGATGGTAGTTTTGCCAGCTTAAGTAACTGTAGCATCAGAAACCTTGTCAGGTGTTGGGGCTGGGCTGCCCACTAGACAGATGACAGATGCTCTCTATTAACCCCTATCCCAATGGGAAAAGAACGAGAATGAGAGGCTTATGGATTGGCGAAAAAATTGAAAACAGCTTTAATGAAAATAATAACAATAAAATGAAATATTTACCAAATCAATACTGAACCCAAGCACCCTGATGGCAATTATGTCACAGTCACCACTGATGCTGTTGGGCAGACACTGGGGAAGTTCCAGACTGGACTTAGTAGAAATGGGAACTTGAATTTGGAACTGGATTCAGGAACACATGGATTGGGATTGAAGGCAGAATGGACAGAGCCCTCCTCAGATGCTGGCCATTGAAGAAGAGAAACTGACCCTTTATACTTTATATAGCTTTATACTGAATATGATGTATATGGGATGAAATATCTCATTGGCCAGTTTAGGGTCACCTGTGCTGTCTGTTCCTTCCCACAGGTGTGGCCTCTTACTTTCTGCACCCCCAGCATGGTACACAAGATTTAGCAGTGACTTTGGTCTCCATAGGAGCAAGTATAAGCAAGAGCCTTTCTACATACCAATGTTTGCAAAAATATGCCATTAATTTCAGAAAGTGCAGTTACTTATAAGAGACTGAGATGAAAAGTAAAATCACTGAACAGAATTAGTTCTGTTCTACCTTAACCCAGGACAAGCCTCTACAGAGTTAGGTACTTACCCTTTCATATGCACCAGCAATGCAATTTGTAGCTAGGGAAATTAGTCTTGGGATGTCTTTTCCTATGGTGGTGCCTGGTAATACCTTCATCTCTGGAAGGCTGACCACATGCAGACTGAGCCCGTAGTTTCCCTGCTGACTATCCGAGAAGCTCTCACAACTTGCTGCTAGACACAAGGGACTGCTCAGAAAGTCTGCAGTAACTGAACAAGTACCTTTTGATGCAAACACACAGTGACGGGCTGAACTAGGTTAAGTGGTCACATATCTTACTTGTGAACTGCTCAATGCCACGGTTTGCTAACTATCTGAATTGCTACCCAAACCGTACTAACCTTTTTAATACGGATCGCTGCTGTTGGCTTAAAATTGTGCTTCTGATTACTTATGCAATTTTTAATTTTTTTTTTTTTAAATGAACCATCCCAGGGCTGTCACACAGGGCTCTGCATGGCTAGTTTTCATTCCTTCTAGGCAGAAGCCAAAAGCTTTTGAGCGCAAAAGGTTAAAGTAGCTATTTGGTAGTGGGATTTCAGTAGCTGCTTTAAAGGCATTGCACACAAACCCCGGGGCCAACACAGAATGATTGAAGGAGGGAATTAAGACTGCTTTTTAAAAAGCCAAGACTCAGATTGCCAAGGAAGTGTTAACTTTATTTTCTTGCAAATCTATATTATATAAAAAACCTGACCTCACTTGAATGTGTTCTCTTTTTCAAAAAGATGGAACAAAGCAGAGAAAATGGTAGAGTCTCATCTCATACTGAAAGTGTTGATTATGTGTAGACTCAGTACCACACATATATCCTTTACATGAGGTAATACTCATATCTATTTCTTTGTACTTAGGGACTAGAATAAAAAAGAAAGGCACAGCACTACCTAGATGTTGCACAAGCACTTGCTGCAATGTCACAGGTGAAGGTTTAGATGTGAGAATCCTAGATTCTTCTTCAGAGTCTGGAAGAAAAGGGTGAATGAGATTCTTTTATTTTGCGCTATCATCATCTGGGGCCTTTCACACCCCTCCCTCCAATTTTGCTCTGATTATGCTGCTTCCTCAGCTGTCACACGCTAGGGTCCAGGGCAGAGAGGGGAGCCATCTCCAGTCCTCAGCAAGTCTTGACTTTATTTGCTGTCTCTTTCGGCAGCCTCTGCCAGCCTCTCTGCAGTTTCTTTGCCTTCTTGATGTAAAAGAGAAGGGTTTAGGCACCTTATTGCAGCTAAAATTCTCTTCCCCAAAGGTGAACTGTTGTAGATTTAGTTGTTAAAAACACAAAGGTACCAAATAAACATCTGGAATATCACAAGGCAGATTTCAAAAAGAAAACAGGTAGAGCTTCCTACAAGAGGACTGCACCATGCTCTTGGTACAGTGTGTAATGGTGCTAGACCTTCACAAAAACAGATTATAGGAGCTTTGTACTGTAGGCAAATGTGCTTTTCACTAATCTTGGAAAGGCTTCTGTGACTTTGGCTACTGAACAAAAAGTAGAACTACAAGGATATAAAGTTAATTAGGGAAAAGCAAGGACCTTGCATGGGAGATTTCAGCTGATGACAAGGCACTACTGCTGGCAGGTCACATCTTTAACCTTTACAAACTTAAAAAAGACTTCCAAATAATACAAAAAATGGAACCAGA
Organism: Baryphthengus martii; assembly: GCA_013396935.1. Taxonomy (NCBI): domain Eukaryota; kingdom Metazoa; phylum Chordata; class Aves; order Coraciiformes; family Momotidae; genus Baryphthengus; species Baryphthengus martii. The sequence continues at coordinate 334,658 of VWZK01012125.1, forward strand.
GTGAGGTATCACCATTTCTAATATGAAATTCCTTGAATTTAGTCCAGTTAAAAGCTGGGGGGAAATTATGAGAAAGGGATAATGATGTTTTTTAATTGGGAGCATTCACATGTGTTAGCTCTCTTTTCAGAAGAGTTAACTGAGCAGGAACATCTTCCTGTGGCTGTGTATAGAGAGAATCTCAGTACAATCATGATTTCCTGAACAGTCCTTGTACTAACACAGCTAGACACTAATAAAGTGTAAACTCTCCCCAGGCAGTCCATTCCCTGACATGATATCATTTTTGTTGTATGATGCCCTTCATTATGTGATTTGCACATTGTTCTGGGTGTGTGAGAGGCATTGCTTTCACAGCTGATGATGACTTACAAGTGCAGGGATTGGAAGCCCTCATGTTCCACAGGTGTTGACATTGCTTTTTGCTTTTCAAACCAGCAAATTTGTGAGGAATGCAGCTGACTGCAGGTTAAAGACTGGAACTGATCACAGCTCTGAGCAGAATTAGCCGAGGATAGATAGCTCCTTCTTTCTGAAGTGCACAGTGCCTTCAAGTGAGGACATGTAGTGATGCACATTAAGGAATATTCAGCATGGAGCAGCACTAAGCTTCTGGCTAGCAGGCAATGATTAACCCTCATTTCTGGCAGCATATGTCTTGAGCATATACAATGGAAGAAAAGCTACTTCAGTGATAGAAAAAGTGGGTCTGGTCTGTGTGGTGGCCAGCTCTAACATGTTGATTTATTCACTGAACTTATCTGTACTGCCCAGGTATTCCCTCGGCAGCTTTTTTGTTTCATGCGATCTTTTTCTCTCTGCATGTGTATTGATGTCACTGCTTTAAAGGGACACCTCTGCTTTTGTGACAGAGAGGGCAGTATTTGTAAGTGGTCGGTGACATATGAACACAGATTTCATAGAAGTCAAATATTAGTAAACTGAAATATTTCAATTATGTTCATAAGAGCTGCTAAGAGCCATTGCAACTTTAACTGCAGAAATCTGCAGTTAAAGTTGCAATTAGATCCCCAATTATATAAGACCATGACATTAATGACGTTTAACCCAGGGCAGAGATAGGAGCCATCCCCAGTCCTCAGCAAGTCCTGACTTTATTTGCTGTCTCTTTCGGCAGCCNCTCCTGCCCTCCGCCGGGCCCGAAAGGTGCCATCCCCGAGGGGTTACGCCTGTGGCCGAATGTGGCCAGGGCAGCAGTTAGTGAGCGGTAGCGGAGAGCCGGGTTTCGGGGCGCTGGTGTGAGCGAGCCCAGCCGCGGAACCTAAGCGACTGTGTTTCATGGCTGGACTTAGTACGGAGGACGTGTCAGGGTTTAAACACCTTTACTCACAATTTCTGGAGTAAACGTGGCCTGTTTCCGGGCTGACATCCCTAGCAGTCTAGCCCACTTAATCAAACAATATTCCTGGGATTTCTGTGTATGATTTTGTTGACCTAAATATTGACGGATTGCTAGGATTTTTATTTTTTTTATAGATTAATTAAGGTCTTAAGAAAATGGTTTCATCTCTTTAAGTCTTTTTTTTGTTTGTTTTGTTTTGTTTTTTTTTTTTTGTTGCGT
>VWZK01012125.1:336663-387921 GCA_013396935.1 Baryphthengus martii
GACTGTGTTTCATGGCTGGACTTAGTACGGAGGACGTGTCAGGGTTTAAACACCTTTACTCACAATTTCTGGAGTAAACGTGGCCTGTTTCCGGGCTGACATCCCTAGCAGTCTAGCCCACTTAATCAAACAATATTCCTGGGATTTCTGTGTATGATTTTGTTGACCTAAATATTGACGGATTGCTAGGATTTTTATTTTTTTTATAGATTAATTAAGGTCTTAAGAAAATGGTTTCATCTCTTTAAGTCTTTTTTTTGTCTGTTTTGTTTTGTTTTGTTTTTTTTTTTGGCTTGCTGGATTCTTTTCCAACTTCAAAACTATTAAAATATATTTACTTGTCCAGCTCGAGATATTAAACTTCTACTTCCTCAAAAATAATGTCTACAAATGATAATATGGGCCTTGGTGTGCCAACAGTTCCTTTATATTGGTGGTTGGTTTGTTGGTTTGTTTGGGGTTGGTTTTGTTTTTTGCTTCTAGACCAACAGCTGAGGGTTTAAGTGGGAACGCTTCGGCAGAAGTACCACAGATCTAAAAAGTAACTAGATTAAAGCACAGCAAGAAATAGGTTATATATAAATCTTGCTGTTCGCAGTAATGTTGCTGAAATTGTGATATAGCCGAGGTCAACAGTGTTTTAGATGTTAATGTCACCAGGTTGTTTTATTTGCCACTTACCAACTCAAATACCTCTGGGATAAATAAAGATCAGTGTTACATTAACTTACAAATAAGGTCATGGTTCTGCTATTATTACCAGTTCCACAGAGATGTGTAAATGGAGCCCCATTTTCCTTCTGATTCTCCAGGGCAGGCAGTTCCAAACCACCCAGCAACAGGGTCTCTGCCTTAGGGATCTGAATCTAAATAGGGCATTGCAAAAGAATATTTCCACTCTGTGAGCTCCAAATCGTTTGGCCTTGTGTAAGGACATGAGACTGGAACCCAGCCCTCTTCCATCACTTACTGGATCATTCCTTTCCTAATAACGTAGTCTTCCTAGCTGAATGTATTCTTACAGTATCAGTTTTCTTGTTTCACACAGTTATTACTCCTATGTTGGTATTCAAATAAGAAGATAGAGCATTTCTTCTGCACACCTCTGAGATGGTAAATTTATTGCACTATTTCAACTTAAACCCAACGTGTGAATGGGGCACCACTGATGTATTTTGGGAAGCAATGTCACTGTTTAACATTAAGGTGATAGAATTGCGTGAAAAAGCTCCCTGCCACCTATGTTTGAGAGGGTGTTTGTATCTATTAGTGACTTTTTTTTTTTTTTTACTGAGAAATGCTTTCTATAGGCAGGTGGCAGGTTGTAACTGGGAATATGAGTCAGAATTTAGCCTAAGCAACGCTGACCCAAATGAAAACTTGGTTAGTCTGCTGGAGTACCACAAATTGTCAGTTATTTAAGAAGGTATCTCAAATAAAAATAGATTTAACATATGGGGCAATGTGTTCCATCCCAGTTGGAGATATCACTTCCCATCCAATTAGAAGCAGAAAATAAACGTTATTACACATAATGTCGCTCTTGCCACATCCTAATCTAATTCAGAGAATTATAACCTTACCTTACTGTGCAAACAACTTTAGTATTTGTTCATTGTTACTTGTTATAAAGTTTTGAATCTCTAACTTTTAAAATCTCGTTTGTCAGTGAGACTTGATGCAAGATTGAAAGTCCTTTGGGAGAGGTGTTGTTTGTTTTTTCTTAATATCTCTTTAATAGCTAACACAGCAGGATTTCTAAGTGTCACTGTAGTCTCTATAGATGGAAACATTAAAGGTTTTTGGATAACTAGTCAGACTTGTTCTGAAAATACCCTTACTGGTTTATTTATCTTGTTCTACTGGATTATGCCAGTGATGTCAAAGGACCTAGTGAGCCTAAAATAAATATAATGCAGTGCGCAATCAGAAATACACATTAATAGGTTTTACCTAGTATGGCTTTCATGTGCAAGAGTACCTCTCTTAAGGCATACTGGGATTTTTATTTTATATTCCATTCACTAGTAAGAGTTTCATTCTCATTAGCTACAAAAAAAACAAACTAAGGAATTATTAGGAAAGGAGAGCAAATGCAAAATGTTCTATTTCTTGTCTATTATATGCAATTTTCTTTCTTTTCCCCAAATTGCCATACTAAGTTGGCTACGAAGAAAGGCCATGGAGACGATTAAAGTATAGACTTGCTTCCACTGAAGGAAGGACTGACCAAGTCATGATTCTTCAGCCTGGATATGAAGATGATTGAGGGAATGTTATGACAAAAGTCTGTAAGATACTAAGTTAGCGTGGTGAGCTTGAACAGGACATGATTATTCACAATCCCTCACACTTCCAGACCAACAAATCGTACATCTAGTGACTAGTTTGAAAGAAATAAAGGGAAATACAACGTACAGATAAACTGCAGAACTCATTGCACAAGGTAACGTGAATGTCAAACGTTTAGGCTTGTTGAGAAGCTATCATACATTCACAGAATAAAAATCTATCCGGGTTATTAAACACAATGATACTATTTCTGACTTGAGGTAGCAAAGTGCAGAACGCTTACTGGAGGAGTTTACTGGGGAAATATAAGCATGTATATCCTATGCTCTATTCTAGCTTCAGCAGTATGGGCTGCTGGCCACTGCCAGAGACAAGATAATGGCTGAGATAGATGTAAGTGAGATGGGACAGCAGTTAAGGGTTTGACATGTTCCACTGCAGCCTCATTGACCTGTCTCTGTCACCTTTACAACTCATATTTTTACTTCATCACTGGAGTGCTGATTTTTAGGATGATGTTGAGAGCCTCAGACTCTGCACATCTTTGTGTAATTGATGTAAATTAAATTATGATTAGAAACTTTGTTCATGCCCATGCATTTTGTGTAGTAATAAGCAAACTGCACATAGTAACTCAGTGGCCAAAATGTCACTGAAATCTCAGAGCTCTTATACTCAAATGTTTAGCTAACAGTGCCTGTGAATTAACTTGGGACTCGAGACACTTTGATGGCCTTTTGTCTCAAAATGAGCAGCAATTTTGTTACTCTTTTAACTTTCTTGACAAAGTAAGTGTCAATAGGTGCTCCTGACTGATGTCTTCTTTTGCAGACTAGATACTTGCATAATTGTACGTGTAACATGTATGGATGCACAACTGCAAGGAGCAGATGAGCCCTGCAAAGTACAGCCATCATACATCAGTTTCTACAGACCTTATCTAGTTTCTCATCTTATAATCTAGTTTGTGTGTCTCTAAAGCATGAAGTTTTAAAATGATACTTTAGTTACTTTGATAATTATAACTGGTGACCGTCTGTCTGTTCAACTGTTTCCACATTTCTCACTTTGTTGCCTAAATCCTCTTCTCTTGTGGGCTTGAAACCAGAAAAATTCTGAAGTCACACTATCATATTCTTATCCAAAGGTTAGTCAACAGTGATCAAGGTAAAGTCTGTGCATGAAATCAACCCCAGTAGCTTCCTTGCATTGCATCCACATTCACTTGCTTCTCGTACCAGATTGTCCTTGAGGTTTCAGAGCTGGGAAGAGAGGGCTGTTTTCTTTCCAATAGCAAGTGTCAGAAATCCCAGTTGTCTTCTCTGGCTTTTGTTCTGAGACACCTTTCCCTGAATCTGTTTTAACTTTCTCCTTCTGCTTTTGAATGGACACTTATACTGGATGCCGGATGTGTCTTCATCTGCAGAAAGTTGAACCAAAGCTCCTGACCTCTTCCAGGGAGGTTTGCCTTTCGTTGGTTTGTTTTTTTGTGTTGTTTTTTTTTCCATAGAATCATAGACTTGTTCTGGTTGGAAGAGAGCTTCAGGATCATCAAGTCCAACAGTTAGATTGTCAAGTCTGACTTAGATCATCAAGTATAACTCCTCTTTATTTATATCTTCTACCCTTCATTCCCCCCTGATTTGATGAGGAGGGGAAAAAACCATTTTGCTGCTCCTGAAAAGGAGCAGCAAAATGCAGACCACAAATTGTTTCTACTCCAATCCTGGCAGCACAGTGTAGGAGTGCCTGACTAGGGATGAAAGTTCTCAGCATGTCAAGAGAGACCCTACCTGGTCCAGTGTTTCAGTCCCTCACTTCTTTTGCTTATTCAAAGGACTTCCACACCTTTGCATGAACCAGACTAATGCAGCTTGCTTGCGGTGCTGTCAGGAGCACATTTAATGTAGAGTTTATAAGTCCAATGCAAATCACTCTTTTCACACCTTAGTGTCCTGCTCTTTATCATCTGGAGCTGCTGTACAATAGATGGCTATCCTAGTCTGACCCATAATCCTGGAAGTTTTTTCTAGCTTGAGTTGCTTTACAAAGTTAAAAGAGAACAACACTATTTATAAGCACATTATGTAAACAGAGGTCCAGCTGCTTAGCATTCAATTAATTTAGTTCAGTCAGTATTGCATGGTACATAGTTTTGTCTGCTTGTATTGTAAACACATCTTGCCCTGGAGCACTTACTTCATTTGGCTAATTAAGATCTACTTCTAAGTGCTCTCATTTTGTTGCCAGGCAGAATCCCCCAATTTTAGATACAGCTGCTGTACTTAGTGAAAGAGGTATTTGAAAGCCAGGTCCATCTGGTTTGTGCTCCAGCACGTCAGGCCAAAACCTGCTCTTGTTTAAGGCAGTAGGGTCTCTGTTTTGAACAGGACTCAGACTGCAGGTGCAACAGGACATGTTGTGTTTCTTATGCCAGCATACCTTGTATTTCTATCCAATATTGTGTTCCTCTGTCTGAAAGGGTGAAAAGTCTTTTAAAATTTTAATTACTTAATTCAGGTGTGTAAGTTTTTCAGAGGGATAAATATGGAGGCATGTATGAGACCCACTGTACTTGGGCTTTTTGTGATAAACAGGAGAATGAAGTTTTTATGGTGGTCTCAGTCACTGTTCCGATTGTATGTAGCTGTATTTTCAATTCATGAACAATTGTAGGAAGATTAAAAGTTACACTGAGCAACATGAAAATTTTTGTTCAGACAAAATTAAGAGTAATTGAGTGAAAAGAAGCACTTTTCTAAACAAAATTAATTCCGAATAAAAATACCAACTATTTTGACTATTGAAAATGAAATATTTACTCTTCTTAGGAAATATATTTTACAATGCACGTGTATTGTGCATGGATTACACTTTTCTGCATGCATATTTTGTCAAAAGGGTTGCACATTACTGAATCGATACACTGCCCTGGGGAAAAAGCCTTGCCTGGAAAATACCCTGTTGTTGTTTATGACATTGTTGCAAAACCATGAAAGGAAATGTAAATTTGACAGTTGTTTTAAACCATAGATAAATACTAATTCTGTACTGCCAAGATCTAAGAGTGAGACACCCTACAAAGCACCAAAGCTTAGGGAAAAGTACACGCAGATCTGTACTTGGTAATAGATTTATAGCTGTAACAGGGAAAAAAAAAAGGAGCTTCAGCCTGAATTCTAGTCTTGGTCCTATAGAAGAGGCTTCCATTACTCATAAAACTGGGATGGCATTGGCTTCCTCTGAGAAAATTTACCTCTGCTAAGGCACTGAGATAAGTCAGCATAATTTTCAGCACTGTGACACATGCTGCAGATCACAACTGGGCTAAGCGGTGCAAGCTACCAGCTTTTCTTGGACTGCCTTGTGTTGCTGAGGCTAAATTTGTGCTAGCAATGATTTGGAACAAAATAGCAAAACCATGGTAGAAAACAGAAAAATTTTGTTACTACTAAGAAAATATATACCACTTCCCATCCATAGACTTCAATACTAAATCAATCCACTTTCATTTTGTAGGGAGACCTGAAGTGAATAAATGCGAAGTATAGAAATAATGTGGTGTGTTTTCCCAACATTATGCTCTTAATTTCACCTTGGGAAATCAATGATAACTCAAAGACAGGGGTATGTAGAGAAATGCTAGGCCTTGGTAGTTTGGTATGACTGTACAGCCTGGGCTGAAAATCAGAATTAGCAAGTTGCATATTCCCTTAAGCAATGAACAGCCTGGGTTCAGGAGCAGCATACAGTCTTGCACTGAGGAGATGAATGGCTTCTATTATTGGTGATACTATTGTGGCTGCCATTTTTCCTTAAACATTCAAGAATGAGTAGGGGACTTCTGTGACTAAGAGTGAAGGCTAAAGTCAAGAAACAGGCTTCTTAGATGGTGGATGTATGTAGACCACCATGAATATCTGCTTAGTATCTGCAGGTTTGTGTGGAGGCAGACACATGGCACACATTCATTAGTGGCCTAATAAGAGGTGTTAACGGAGGGGAAGATACACTAGAGAGAGAGAAGGTCCAAGGTCTTACAAATGATGTTGAGTAATCTTCTGCACACCTAATCTTGTTGATATAAACTCCTGCCCACAGTAAGAATGTGAAATCTTTGAATTACAGGTTCTGTTGCTTTGACCCTAAATGTGAATTCAAATAAGGCAATCATGCTTTGTGTGGTATGGATTAGAAATGGTAGTATGTTAAATAACCATGTATTTTCTCAGGAATAACTCTCCAAAGGTAATTTAGCGTTCATAGGCACTTAGAATATACATGCATGAGAATGGAGATAGATTGCTGAGGAGATTAGTCATATATTCTGAGCTAAAAGTAAGTCATTGAAGGTATTAGCCAAAATTGCACCTCACCAGCAGGCACAGATATATTTGATTGCAGTCTAGGAACCTTTAGGTGCTGCTTCATTAGTTCAGATTTGTACTTAGAGCTACTGTGCAGCTCTTCCATTTTCCCTGGCCATCAGCACTATGACTATGCAGTCCTGATCCTGGTGTCTAGTGTCTTGTGTGAAATGAATCATTATCTAATTCAGTTTCTATCTACGTGCTAAGGGCAGTTGTCCCTTGTACAAACCAGGCTTGCACTCCACTGGTGACAGGTATTTGAAAGACTGAGGGAGACAAATATGCACACCTCTGTACATATGGCTTCTGCACGGCCGGAGGGATCTGGGCTGGCAGTCTGGCAAACTTGGTGCTGTTATTTTCATGGAAGCCTCATGATCAGGGATTGCCAATCACCAGAAAATGTAAATTCCATAAAAAATCATATTAGTATGAATGAACTCTTCAAACGCAACTGAAGTGCTCATTGTTCTCTTCTTGAAGTTTCCCACATGCTGTGTTTTGCTCATAAGGGCTGATGTTTCTCTGTACAGTCTACTCTTGCACTTAATGTTTGTTGCTTTACGTTTACAAGGAAGATGAATAAATAAATACAGCTGTTAAAGTGGTAGCAGAAAACTAATGGAGGAAGCATTAAGAATTTTATCTGAAGGACTCCATTCTGGTCTCAGTTCTGCAGAGTAAATTACTGAGGGCTGGAGGACTTGAATGTGAATATACTGCCCACTTAACACAGCTACTTCATGTTAATATTTCCCAGATCTGGTAAGCAGTCTTTCCACATTGAGACTTGAGTCATTGTGTTTTGTTTATATTTACTATTGCAGTATCAAGGAGCCATAGGTATAGATCAAGACACAGAACAGATAGGCGCTGAACAGAGAATTTTTTAAGATTTATAATATCTGTCAACTTGGATGCATTTGGGGCAAAGCTTCATTCTCACAAATTGAAGTGAAACCATGAGTACCAGAATCTCCCAATTTGTTCTGAATTTTGTTTGTTTTATATAGCAATTCAAACCTTGGCAAAAGACTAAATATACAAACTGTACTTATGGCTGTAACATCCTAGGACAGCTGCATTATCTCAAAGCACAATATGCCAGCTCTTCCAAAAATGTGATATAACCAGGTGCAGAGAATAGTTTTCCTGCTTCTCTAACTGTAGAAATACAGATTTGTTTAAGAGCACAGCTGTTTCCAGAGAAATCAGCTCCTCCTCTGAATGTACCTTTACTTTTGACAAGCTAGCTTGGCTCTCAGAGGCTGATGACTGAGATCTGGTGAAGCTGTGCTGGGGAGTGACTTGGCCTCAGCTTTGCTGTCCTCTGCAGTCACCAGGGGACAACCTGTGTCCTGTGATGGTATCTCTGAGGCTACTGAGGTGGCAGTGAAATGAAAAGAGAAGTTGGTGAGAATAATTGCACTCCTCTGTGTGCAAAGAGAAGTGCTTAAGATATACTAGATGGGTCATGTGTCTAATTTCATGTGCTCATGTACTGAAATCATTGAGTGTCAAGTATCTGCTATTAAAATCTATGCATTCATATGGGGACAAGATATCCATCTTTTTGAAAATAAAAAGAGAAAGTCATATAGAGTATACTGTCAGCATCTGAGTAACTTCTAAATTTCTATGCAGTGTAAAAATATATTGTGAAAGTAAACTAACTGATTTATAGTCCTCTGAGGAAAGAAATATTTCCAAAGTGTGGAAACAGAGCAGTCGCTGTGGCTTAACACTAGTGTACTGTGAAGAATGAATTATTTCAGCTTAGCAACTAACTTAAAAGATGAGCAGTAAGGAATGACAAACTGAGCCAAAAATACATTTTAAATTTTGACGTGAAAAAAACGAAACATACAGTCCTGTTTGGCTAATTTCTCAGTTTCAGTATCAACAAGATATTTGTGAATCTGCCTCCCGGGGTATCTGAAAACCAACTTGCTCAGCTCCACAGCTCTGTGCTTTTCTTTCTGTCCTCATGGTGTTTAAATCTGCTGCTGTGGATGCTCATGCTGTAACTTTAAAACTACTCCTGTTTTGCTGCCAGTATGTTCTCTGCAGTTCAGAAGGATGGCATTTCAGCTGTGTCAGAAGTTCATGTGGATCTACAGGTCGTTACGTGTGTGCAGAGTATCCCTGGGCAATCCTTCAGAGAGTGAACTTGCAGGGATACAAGCTCAGTGTGTGCATTCTGCATAGGGTATAAGGAGCGACCTAGGGTATGTTATCTGAATGCCTTTAGAAATTATTAAAGTGTGTTTCAGATTGCAAAATGTGTTGCCCAGAGTAGTCACTTTGCTGTTCCAATGGACAGTACATGGAAGCTCACTAGCAGCCTGTGTGTGCTGATCTCCATTCCTGATCTTGCTGGGATGTTTCCTGTGGTACTGTCTAGCTTGTTTTACAAGTGTGCTGTGATAAAGTGTGCTTTTCTGGTTGGTTTTTTTTTCTGTTGTTAACTATTCTTTTGCTGGCTTTTGTGGGACCTAGTTGCTTGAATATGGCATTTGATCCATGGCAGGGTCCTTGTGAAATAAGGTGGTTTGTGCATGTCATATAGCAGGGAGCAATGGAAGAACAGAAGGCGGCATGGGTAGAGACCCACCTGCACACTGGCAAATTGTGAATGCTGTGAATTGGATTAAACGCTGAGAATCTCATAACAGTTATAGCCGGCAGATTAAGTCAGGATGGACGGGTAGGAACACTTCTGCCTTTTGCATTCAGATAGTTAATCTCAGAAAGATACCACTGTTTGAGTAATTTGAGATTTGGAACAAATACCTTGCCCTCTCTTTTTATAGTCCACCAGGTTTGCAAGAAATTTAAGGCTGAGTATGTATTTTAGAGCCATTAAAGCAATCGGCCAGAAGCAGAAAAGAGCTCTTATTCCCAGTGCTACTTGTAATAACCAGAGACAAATCACAGTGGAGAAAAGTGATTTTTTTTTTCCCCAGGGTTTGCAGGGTCTGTGGGAAGCAACACGTGCTGGGACACGGGTTTATGGCTGACACGTCTCATGGGGGAGCAGAGGGAGTCTCACAGGTGTGTGAGTGAGAGAAACTCTTCTTTTGCAGATGTGGCAGAACCTAAGCAACTGTGAGGGGTGGGAGTTACCCTCATCAGAAACACCAGAAAGATGAAATCTCATAAAAAAGGAATAGAGTTGAGTGTTCCTCCAGCCTATTTTTTTTTTGTTTTAACTGGGAAGGGGCTTTGCAACTGGTTTTTAGAATACTCTGAGCAATGACCTTTGGAAGGTGAGAAATTATACCTTCTGTGGAAACAATTTGATATGCTTGGTGAGAAGAAGCAGGATGAGACCAGATGCCCTTTTAGTGGTTTTGGATACTTTAGGGAAAAGACTTGAGTGGATCCAGCTCAAAGCTCCTGCTGTCTCAGGTATCAGCACAGTCATATTCATTAGGGAATTTTTATTGCCAGTCATGAATAAATTACTAGATATCTGGTGCCTGCAGACAAACAAAGGAGAAGCTGCCTGGGAAAGCTTGGATTTAATACAAGCTTTCCATCTCTAATAAAAGTAGCCCTTTTTGTTTGAGCTGTAGGTTCTTACATCTTTGGTAGTTCAAATGCAATCATACCCAGGATCAATGCAATCTTGTCTCAAACAGGGAGCTGTAATAAATCTGTTCAAATCTCATTCTGTCAGACCACTCTGTGCCAACAGAGGTGATAATGAATGCTTAGGTATGAACACAGTTGTTGTTTTTTCTGGCAACAAACTATGTAGAGGTTCAACTGACGGATTTTATTGATTCACTGCAATATCACTTTAAGTTGGTTGTGCTTTCATCAAAGCATTACATATATTTAGTGTTAGGTCTATTTCTATGTGAAGCAGGGACATGAAAACAATGGAATCAAGGCAGAATTGCCATTTTCTATACTGTAGCTGACTAGATAAATTTTCCTCTTTTCCCCAGCTTGCTCTGTTCATGTTTCTGTGGGCTTATTCAGTTCACCCACACAAGTGCTGTGGTTTCTAAGGGTGCCACTGACAAGGCTAACACATGGTTCAGTGTTACAGTGTTGGACCCTGCATCATGCTGCAGCATTACAGTTGTGTGAGACAGATTTTTGAGACCAAAAGGGACAGTTCTGGTAATTTACTCAGACCTGTTGTAAAACACATAGTAGCTTGCTAATAAGTAGATAACTGCCAAATTGGAGCACAGCCTGGTCCTCCCTCTCCTGTGACAGTGAAACACGTTTCGCTTAAGTTTTGGGATTGCTGGAAGAAAAACCCTACATGAGGATGTAATGTTTTGTCAGAGTGGTGCTGTGGGCACATCATTTTTTTTTCTGTTGAGCGAAAGCCAGGTGCAAGCTCAGTCCACAGGCTCATGCTGTGATTGTGATACTGGCCACTTCAAAGGGACAAAGAGCATTAGAGTAATAACAGTATCCTGTCTTATCTTCTAGATGGTGTGGTGAGGTCAGCACTTGTGTTTGTAATGAAGGATGCTAGAGGGGGGAAGCTGTGCGCAGTCAGAAGTCTCTGACAGACAAGTGCTGGGCGATTTAGCTGCAGCAGTTTGATGCTGCTGCCCCTGGTTGTTTGCCTCCTCCTCCTGTCTGCTCCTATAAAGGACACACAACTGACATGTGTGTCTGCATCTCACCCATGCCAGTCCAGACCCTGCTGCAGCTGCTGTGTGCCACAGCATTGGATTGTGAGCTGCCAATTTGCCATAGCCGTTGTAGCACTTGCCAGAGGCTACCTGGTACAGCAGAACTAAAAGCTGGGGGATTTAACATCTTAAATTTTTGAGTTGACATCCATCTGAGCTCACGTGACAGTACCAAGCAGTTTGGGTAACCTCCAGCCAAGTATTAAGTCTCCTCTGTCCCAGTATATGTTAATCTGTGAGAAATGGATTGTTACAGATCCCAGCTCTGCTGATGAAGCAGTTCCAGTTATAAAATCCGTTGATTTTATACACAGAAGTTTCCAGCGGCCATCATGGTATTAGACACTGAAACAGGTGTAAAGCCTCTGATACGGTGTCCCCATCTGCTGCTGTAGAATTTGAAATAAGTTGAACTGCTTGAGCAAAGCCTTGAAAATGTGTGTGAAGGAACGTTTGCAGTGAAAATGCTCTCCTCCTCCTAAATGTATACATTTCTCTGGTTGTGAGCTGTGCATACATAGCTTCTGCAGTCCTGTAAGATAGCTTTGGGAAAGCTAGAAATGTAATTTTTTAAAAGGAAAATAATCTGCTAATGCAATATAAGCATGAATTATCCCTGCATTGGCTGCTCTGCTGGAGATGATTGATAATAGAGCTGCATTTGATTCTTTGTGCTCTTTTCCCCTTCCTGAGTAACAGTTGTTTTTCTGCTATATGCAGTGCCTTAAATTACTCACTGGCATTATTAAAGAACAATTCTTAGCACCTTAGATTTTCAGGGATTGTCTTTGGCTAATTTGCATAACATCCCTCTGAGGTGTAATGACTCATTGCCTGTCTTGCTCTATGTTCACAAATACCGTTATGTTCATCTATTCTTTGAGTAGCTTAAGAGCAATTAGTCTGTGGGACTGCCTGGCTCCTTCTGCAGTTGGAGTAAGTTTCCCTTAAAAACACAGGGGAACTCAATACAGGGCCAGGTTGTCTGTGCTACAGTGTTGGTGTTCTCTGGCACTGCTACAGAGCTCTGCAGCTGTTGTGGATGCATTAGGGAGCACTGTGTCTCCACCTTGCTTGGTTTAGAGGTGGGGAAACACCCTGAGACAGGGAGAGGACTTTTGTAGATGGCACCTTCCTGCCACCCTTTAGGGATGAGGGACATCCTGCAGCTCTCATATTGAGGGGCAGTGTTTTAAGCAGCTTCTGACCTCACATCCGTGCATGGTCCAGCCACAGGCTGTTCCTGGGCAAATAATCAGGAAAGAAATGAGGAAGCAGACAGTGCTTCAAACACAAGGATATAGGATGGTGCAGCACGTAACACTTGTGAATCTGAGTGTCCAGTTATCTTTATTGATTTCTTTCTGCGTGCATTAAGCTCGCATGATTACTAGTGGCACCAAGGATAAAAATGCTGTTAAGAAACAAAGTTAGGAGTAAAAGAGGGTCAACATTACTGTTACTACATTCCTGCTGAAGCCAAAAAGACTGTAGGTAGCAGAAGAAAATCAGTGGCAATGGCAACATAGAGCACATCTCCTCAAAGTAACGATTATTGTACAGTTGCGATTTCCCCAAATTACACTGCTCTGGAAGCTGGTGCCATGTGGATTAAACCATATAGCCATGTATGGTACAGAAATGAACAAAAACACTTTCCAGGACTTTGAAAATGGTCTGTCAGTGTACATAGTGCACAGTTGTCTGTCTAGCAGTGAGATGCTGCTTGCTGTTACATAGGCAGTTCCAGTGATTGCTTAGTGATCACAGCACCACCTTCCCTGGCCCTTTTATTTAAGGAACAGTTCTGCCCTTGGGTTTATTTCATTTCTGTCTTCCGTAGAAATGATGTGGGTAAGCCTTTCTTTCAAAGGGATGTGTTTTTTTAACCAATAAAATGTTAACAATTTGATTCTCATCCTAGATCTGTGAAGATTTTTATACTGGAACAGCAGAAAGCTGAATCTCTAAAGTACAATGCAGGAGCTGGAAGGAGAGATTGAGGGTTTCTGACATGGAAGAAAATGTCACATGCCTAATGCATGTGGCATGAACAGAGAAGCAATGGTCACAGTTATCACCTCTTTATTTACTCTCTCCACTCTGCCCTCTGGTACCTTTCAAGGGCATTAATGGGTATTACTAAGTGCAGTGTACTCAGGACAACTGGCTTAATTGTACTCAAATGCCAAAGAAAGAAGTAGGAAGCCTGCTCTTTAGAACTCCGTTCTTCTTCCAGGTATGATCAGTAATTTTCAAGAGTTTTAGAGATGAGGAGGAAAAAAGCTGTGATGCATTAATAAGTATATTTTAGGTGGAAAATTGTCAAAGATGCCAGTGCTTTCAGTAGCAAGTAAGTACAATTGTTATTTTGGAAAATCATTCAGTTGTTAGTAGAACTGATCTAAATACTCATGAGAAGTAACACACTTTGCCAATATTGACCTGTTGGCAAATTGTTAATAAAGATTTTGTTCATTTCTTTGGTTCAGCTCAACACGTATTAACTTATCAATGTACGTTATCTTTGGAGACATGAATTATTTATAGTAAGTGTTCAAAAGTTCTGAAAGGCAATTTTCTTTTGGGGATGTGTGGCTAGCCACATGGATGACATGGTATTCTCTCATTCCTGATTGTGTTAGCATTTTAATTGCTTATTCTGATGCTAATTTTGATTCTTGATGAGGTCTCAGTGGTAGTACTAAGTCCATTCTCACTGAGCATTCATCTGTACAAAGCTTTGTTTATGTGAAAGCTTGTGAATAAAGAGGCATGAGCCAGCCAAGTGTCAGTCTGGTTTTGTTATTTGTGCTGACAGCTGATAAATGCTCATGTACTTTGATCAGCTTTAGTCATGATGCAGCTGGAGACTTAACTATCTCCCAGGAAATAAATTCAGGTATGATTTCAGTATGAAGGCAATTTCAGTGTGAATTGTCCCATTTTGATTGCTGCAGTACCCTGTATATACATACATTTTCTCAGCTCATCAGATAGAAAAGTTACTGAAGAGATGTGTTATGTACTTTATTTTGAAAATCAAGATATGACCCAGTCTCCAAACTCATCCATTGCATGCCTTGATAAATTTAAGCCAGATGAGCCAAGCAGCAGGAAACATTAAGAAAACTGGTTTGTACCAAAAAAGGTAGGGAACTGCAAAGCTCAAGGGTATGTATGACAACCCATGGGAAGGTAAGCAACAATTACCTACTGCCTATGCTTCTCAGGAATGAGAAGAAAATGGTGGTATATATGTTCATACACAGGGGCATGGGATTGCAGTGCTTTAGTCAACTCAGGGCAATGTCGATATGGACAGGCTGACTGAAAGCAGATATACAGGGAAAGTTAATGCATGTTGGTATAACACAAGTATTTATTACATGGGTATCAACTTGGCCCAGCTTGCCACACTACTGTGTCTGTTAATGGGGTTCAATATGGTGCATAACCAGCATGTCCTTCCAGACACTTCCTTGTACATCTTGAACAGTGAACAGAGAATAAGCTATTGTGGTGACTCAGGACTGCAGCTGTTGACAATACTGTCTCTCTGCTTCTCTTTCTGAGATGTCTGCCTTCAATGCCAAACCACTAGGATCTTAAAAATAAAAAGCACCGTTTTTTGATCTCTAAAGAGGTAAATGACCATGTTCTGTTCAGACAATGCTCTCTAGTAAAAATAATTTTCATTACCCCTGTTGTGAATGTTTATTTGATTGAAATCTTTTCCTGGTGGAAAAAAAGGACTTGTTGTTCTCAACCTGTCAGAGAATTCTAAACTCACTATAAAATGACATTCCAGAAAAAAAGAACAAATAATTCTTATGGAAACATTTCAAGTTTCTTACCAAACAATTTAAAGTCTAAATGAAAAGCTGCACCTCTACTGGCCCAATATTGATTATGCACTTATGAAGAAACAAATAACTTCATTATGAAGAGTAATTTTGAAGGTATGTGCCTCTTTCAATGCTTTAAATAAGGCATCTTTCTGGTACCATCAAGCAGAAATTATAAACAAGTATAAAAATTGGGCTGAGAGCCCATCTTGTCTCTCACCAGTGCTCTAGACTGACTGTATAGGTTTTTAATGCCTGATAATCGCCACCTCACAGATACGTTGGCATATATTATATTTATATATACACAACTGAGGAAAACCTCTGCAGTTCAGAATAAACTAAAATCTTTCCCAACAACATTTTCTGAGGCTCAAAGTACTATCGTCTTCTTTGGTTCTGACTTCTTTCTTTTATATTTGTGTTACAATACTATTAAACATTTTATACGTGAATATTCCATTGTTTTGACATTGAAAATGGTTTTATTTGTCAAATCTAAGCAAATGAAGACTAATGTAATTCTTTTGAAAATTGATGCTGTGAGGTTTTGGGGAATTTAACCTCTTTCTATTCCACAGCAAAATCTTACATCGTGAGTTTCTGCAGAATGAAAACTGCATTTATGGGACTTCTGAGAGCTTCTAGTTCCTTGAATAGAATGTGTACAAGCAATGAAACCACTGCTTTTGTTGATGGCATAGGTATTAGGAAATTATTTTGGTTAATCCTGGATCAGCTTGTTTCTCTGTTTATTTAACACTTCAAATTATCCATCAAAGCAGAGATTCAAATACGAAAAATGGCCCAGCTCTCATTAACCTTGATGCTGAAGGATCAAGTTGTTTCTTTTTATAACCTCCAAGTGTTTTGGTAAGAGCAATTGATATATCCTGCCACCACCATGTGGGGCAGATATGAATCTGTATGTTAGAGATGAATGCACTGAGGTGAAGTAATTAATTCAGGTTCTACGGTGATAAGGCACTGAAGATGGACAGTGCTCGGTTGCTGTCGTCTGATCTAATCATTCAGAAATACTCTTCTGTCTTCCTGACAAGAGATTTTGAGAGACATTTTACAAGCTTGGATCAACCAATATTGTCAATGAAACATATTTTGTCTTATGTATTATAGAATTATATTGGGTATGTTCAGTGTGCAAGCTCACAGGACGCATAGTATTTGAACAACTTGCTCCTGTTTCGCCTAACCCATGAATGACTTTCAATGCACAGCTGTCATTTGGCCAACCGTTTCCCTCCAGTAACTTACAACTTTCAATTTCTAGCGTGCAATTTTGTTCATCCAGAGGATATCTGCGTAGATCCATCATGCAAGCAGCTGTTGTTGTGATCCTGTAAGAGGAGGGTGAAAAAAATAATGAGATTTGAAACTACATTTTACCTGTTTGAGAAGGTAGGAGTTTCTATAGGGGCTTTTCTGTTTGTTTAAACACAGAATGGTTACGCACATGGATTCTTGGCATACAGGATTTACACAGCTTGTAAAGCACGATTAAATAATCTATACATCACAATATACAGTTTACATTATAAAGCATCAGATCGTATGCTGAATATCATAGAGCAGGATTTTGACTGAAAACTTTACATCCAAAAGTGTACAGTGTTTTGAAGAACATTTAGTGAGATTTCTGCTTGGATGTGTTATTTTTA
Organism: Baryphthengus martii; assembly: GCA_013396935.1. Classification (NCBI taxonomy): domain Eukaryota; kingdom Metazoa; phylum Chordata; class Aves; order Coraciiformes; family Momotidae; genus Baryphthengus; species Baryphthengus martii. The sequence goes on from VWZK01012125.1 coordinate 353,517, forward strand.
TTGTTGTTAATTCAGACATCTTTGAATTGTTTTGCAATTTGTTTTATTTATAACTTGCACTGCTGATAGCTTTCTTTTTTCATTTTGTTGTCATCTACTGCCGTTCCAATTTTTGTTTGATAGGTATGTGCGTTGTCATCCATGCTGTGGAAATATTGCTAATATCTGATTCATTATTTTTATGGTTTCATAATTAGTTTATCATTAACTAAGATAATTGAACAGCACCTCTTAAAAATGGCATGATGCAATCAAGCATTTGTGAAATATAATATTGTATGGTGGTTACTTCATTAGCATTGAGAGTAGCTACGATGCAGACTGGGTCTTCCAGATCCTTTTTTCTTCTAGAGGGTGCGTGAGTTGATACTCGGTCCCTGAAGGTATTCTCCTTAGCCTAAGCCTTTTTGCAAGGCAGTACCTCTCCTTTTGTTAGACCTTAGATCACAGAGCATCTAAATACATGCTTTCTGATAAACCTGTGACACTTAGGAGGCAGATTAAGGTACTGCATGAGGATAGGCATCAAATTACAGCTTCTTTTAAAGATCTCTTTAAGAAAGGCACTCATAGCAGTGCTTTCAAACTCTTACAAAAGTGCGTTATCACTTGTATTTGCCTTTTTTTTTTTTTTTTTTTGTGGTAGGTATGTTCTTAAATCATAGAATGACTTGGTTTGGAAGGGACCTTGAAGATCATCTAGTTCCAACCTCCTGCCTAGACATGGACACATTCCACTAGACCAGGCTGTTCAAAGCCCCATCTAGCGCCTGGCCTTGAACACTTCTGGTAATGGGGCATCCACAACTTCTCTGAGCATCCTGTTCCAGTGTTGCACCACTCTCACAGTAAACAATTTCTTAATATCTAATCTAAATCTACCCTCTTTCACTCAGTTGTCGCAGAAGGACCCCACATTTGTCAGGCACAATTTGCCTTTAGTGAAGCCATGTTGGCTGTTACCAGTAATCTCCTTATTTTCCATGTGTCCTAGCACAGTTTTCAGAAGGATGCACTCCGTTCTCTTGCCAGGTATAGAGGTGAGACTGACTGGCCTGTAGTTCCCTGAGTCTTTCTTTTTTTCTTTCTAAAAATAGGGGTTATGTTTCTCCTTTTCCGGTCAGTGGGCACTTCACCAGATTGCCACAACTTCTGAAATGTGATGGCTCAGCCACTTCATCCACCAGTTCTTGAAGGACCCACAGATGCATCTCATCAAGTCCCATGGATTTGTGCACTTTCGATTTTCTTAGATGGTCTAGAATCTGATCTTCTCCTATGCTAGGTGGTTCTTTATTCTCCCAGTCCCTGCCTTTGCCTTCTGTGACTTGGGCAGTGTGGCTGGAGTACTCGTCAGTGAAGACTGAGGCCAAAAATTATTGAGTACTTCAGCCTTCTCCATATCCTGGGTAATCAGGTGTCCCATTTCCTCCCAGAGAAGGCTCACATTTTCCCTAGTCTCCCTTTTATCACCAACTTACAAGAGAAGTTTTTCTTCTTGTCCTTGATGTCCCTGGCTGGATTTAATTTTGTGAGGGCTTTGGCTTTTCTAACCTGATCCCTGGCCACTTGGACAATTTCTCTGTATTCCTCCAGGCTACCTGTCCTTGCTTCCCACTCTCTATAGGCTTACTTTCTGTGTGTGAGTTTTTCCAGGCGCTTCTTGTTTAACCCCACAGGTCTCCTGTTTTTTTCGGCTGATCAACTCTTTGTTGGGATGAATCACTCCTGAGTCTGGAGAAGGTGATCCTTTAATATGTCATATTCTTGGGCCTCTCTTCCCTCTAGGGCTTTATCCCATGGTACTCAACCAAATAGGTCCTTGAAGAGGCAAAAGTCTGCTCTCCTGAAGTCCAGGGTAGTGAGCTTGCTGTGCATCATCCTCACTGCCATAAGGATCTCGAACTCCACCGTTTTGTTGTTGCTACAGCCAAGGCTGCGCTTGAGCTTCACATTCCTCACCAACCACCCTGATACATCTTGAAGGGACAGCACAGCAGGGCATAAGCAATCCAGGAAGTTCCTGGAATGCATTGGGTCTCCAAGTGACAGAGGAGCCATCAAGGAGAGGTACTATACTGGACCTTGTTCTCACCAACAAGGAGGGGCTGAAGTCCTCCATAAGGACCAGGGCTTGTGAATGTGAGGCTGCTCCTATCTGTCTTTAGACACCCTCATCCCTTATGGTTATAAAACTTCTGATGTTGTGAATGGGAAAACCTGGCTTGTAATTTTTTTGGTCTCTCTCTCCCTCTCCAACACTTCCTACCTGAGAAAGGCAGATAACCTCTTTTCTTGATCTGGATTTGGTCCTGTTGTTCCAGTTCCATGTTAATTAACGCTACATCTGGAGGTTTTACTTTTGATGTGCTGAAAGTCAAGCATGATTACATCCTGTATTGGGGTGATAATTCTTACTGTCACAAAACTGACAGAATTAAAGAAAAAAACATGCCACATGCTTCATTACTGAGATGTGCTTCAAATTATTCTAAGTCTACAAAATCCATCTGTCTACCTGTGTATAACAAGCATCTAGCAAGTGCTGTTATGAGAACTCATCCATGAAACTACTCTAGAATACTGTGTAAAGTACCATGATATATTTATGCTTTTCCTTAGCCTGATTTTTGTTACATTAAATTGAATTGCATCTATGTTAATGGGTTTTGCATTTGTCACAGAAAAGGTTAAGGGCTTCGGTAGAGGTGGGACCTCATTTAGTTTAGCGATGTACCAAACACACCTTACCGAGAGTTAGAACATATGCAGCCATCACTTGTCAGATGCCTACTTAATAATGCTTAAGATCGTATGTAACAATATACTAAAATTAGTCACAGCTAAATGCTTTTTAATGAAGGTTTCATAGGGTGATGTTTTATTCCTAATTAATAAATCAGCCTTTATGTTAATTTGGCTCGCCTGTGTCAACCAGATTTATTTAAGTGGACTGAAGTAGCAGTTGACAGTGTTTCCTAGACCACAAGAGCTACAGTGGCCAGCTATTTCTGAATGGCCAGTGTACCTGTACTGCCGACATTGCATATTCTACATAAGCTATGTAAGCAATAGTAATTTGTTATTCTTTATAACATTAATGCAAATTAATTGTTCAATAGTCGATAATGCCGTTGTTTTATACTTGAGATTTAAATATTCCACATAATTTTTTTCCCTTAAATTGTATTTGTGACAACTGTATTGTCTTGCTATTTATGTGGGTTTTGGCACACTGTCTGGTTTGATGTGTCACTGCTATAATCCAAGAACAAAACTGAATGTGTGTGTTACTAAGACTCTGCACTGCTAATAGCAGATGGGAGTTGGAAATAAGTAACTTGGATTATGCAGAAGAAATATAATAAACCCTTACTATTGCTTTCTGGCAGCAGTAAATGACCCAAACCTGTAAGGCAGTCTTCGTACTTTGGGGAAAGTTTAAGGTGGTGGTGGGGAGCAGCTCTTCCCCTCATGAGTCTTTTAACCCCTTAGCCGCAGTGCTGAATGCCATTGTGGCTCACCAGTGCAATAGCAAGCAGCTGATTCCAGGGAAGAGGGGAGTGGAAGGGTATTTGATGAAGTTTGGAGAGATGAGAGCCACACAACATGAGACAGGGAGTGTATTAATAGGATGAGGGGTAATGGTTTTAAACTGAAAGAGGCTAGATTTATGTTTAGATACTAAGACAAAATCCTTCACTGAGGGTGGTGAGACACTGGAACAAGTTGCCCAGAGAAGCTGTGGAGGCCCCATCCCTGGAAGTGTTTAGGGCCAGGTTGGATGGGGCTTTGAGCAACCTGGTCTAGTGGAAAGTGTCCACGCCCATGCAGGGAGTTGAAACTACATGGTCTTTAAGGTCCCTTGCAACCCAAATCATTCTCTGATTCTATGATTCAAAACCAGGTCAAAAGTTCAAGAACACAATCCTCTGTGTTCAAGAGAATTAGTCCTGAAAACCCCTGGGCACAAGCAGTTTGTGGCGATGGTGGGATATCTTGAGGATCTGTAGAAGTTTAAACGGAAGACTAATTCTACACTTGAAGCAGAGCTATTTATCTCTCAGAGTAGGACATATTTCTTCCAGGCTTTCCATTCTTAAAATATCCTTTAAGTTCCAGTGTTGGGGCTAATTTATCTTGTTTTTACAGTGTCTTTTATCCTACAATCCTTACATTCTTTGGAATCTTCTGAATACAAATGATAAAAATGGGATTATGCAAGGAAGACAAGCTGTTGGGTGGAGATATATCATTATGCTACTTAATTTCATTCATCTCAGTACCCAGACATTCTGGGATTGAGTGGTCTTAATTACTAACAGGGAAGATATATAACATATGCAAGAAAAGCAAGATTAACTGATTTTTTTTTTTAAATCATGGCTTGGGGTTCAAATTATCTGATCCATTGTTTAGCTTTTATTTTGATGCCTGACTCTCTGAATACTATATTCTTATTGTATAATCAAGTTGGGGTTTTTTGCCAAAAATAAAATTATATGAAAGAAAATATTGGTGTCCAGTACTTTAAAAACTGACTTCCTTAAGTATTACTGTCCGAAGTGTCCCTGTAGGGCAGCAGGTGTTATAGGAACAAATGGTAAAGCTTAATATTTTGGGTTAAGTCATCAGTGAGCAGTTAAAGTAAGTTTAGAATGAGTGCGGGAAGTGGAGTTATGGTTCAGTACTTAGAGCATTTCATCGAAATGCTGTCAAAAGCTGTTTCTCAATTCTTGAAGAAGAAATAGAAGCAATATTTAAGACAGCAATGACAACTAAATGTGGCGATGATCAGAGCTAAACAATGCAAATTCTGCTGTGAAATGTCTCCTCGATTTGGAGGACAGGTATCAAATTTTAATATGTGCTTTCTTTTTTTCTCTGTCAACAGAACATAAATTATAAATGTATATGAAGATAGGAACTAGGATGGACTCATATTTTTACTTAAAAGAAAAATAAAATCTTCAAATCAAATAAAGAATAACCATGCTTCTCTTAGCCACTGCAGAATTGGAGCTCTAGTACACACTGGAAGTAGACTTTCATGTTTGATGTAAAGCATTACTTTTGTTAAATTAATGTTAATTTAACTTCAGCGGTATCATGGAACTTAATCCCATAGCAACTGTTTGACATAGAACCCAGTCCCATATCCCTGGTGTAATTTGCCTAATTTTTATGGAACTTGGAAGAATCTTATGTTTAAGATTTAATGGGATATCTTGTAGGGAGAGTTATTGAAGGAATAGAGGAAGGCAGAAAAAAAGTATATTTGAAGGCAGAAAAAATGTACCTTTAATCTGCAATTTTTTTTTCTCTGTCTGTGCCATGTACAAGGTTTACAGTTGTCATGTCTCCTGATACTGTAAATGTCCAAGTAAAACCTGAGTGCTTGACTCTGGGAGAAAATGTCTGCTCTGAACCTGCAAACGTATTCAGCTTCTAGTATGTGAAAGAGCCTATTTACAGGATGTACATTTGAGCATTAGCATTATTTGGGTTGGTATCGTGTATTTTATGTAATGTAATGTGTACTGGGGAAGTCTGTGTTTAGCAGGCTATGTATTGCTTGTCTGGTCAAATTCCCTTAGAAGAGAACTTATATGTGTTAATAAAATTGGGAAGGGCCAATAAGTGATTAAATAATAATACTTTCACAGATCTCATTAGAAGTTAACAGAAAATTGGAATATTGGTTCTTGAGTCAGATGCAGGGAAAGATTTAGATAGTTCTGATGTGAGTATAATAGCATTTGTAAACATTTTTTTTAGGCTGGAAAACTTGGAGCTTTTTTTTCCCACACAAAATTGGTAGGAAATACATCTTTGACTCTAGGAAGACAAGCTGTCAGCTGCTAGGTCACTGCAGCTGCTATCTCACATAGTGTGAGATAACACTCAAATTTATAAGGAAAACTTTTTTTATGGATTTAGGTTAGTAAGTACAACACACATTTCCTTTTTAACTTGCTCAGAGAAGCAGCAAAGTTGCATAAACATGGAAAAATAAAATACATCTTGAGGAAGACGTGTACAGAGAAATATACAGCTCAAGGAGTTAAAGTTGTAGACAGCTGGAGAACAGGGTTGAGGATGAGAAGGGCCCCAAACTCTTTATCAGGTAAAGTGACCTGTTCTACTTAAGTGACACAAAGATGAGGCCAGTAAAAATGTGTCAAACTATGGGCTTTCTACTGTGTTTTATTGATATCCTGAACTGGTAAGTGTTTTCTTGGTTTGCCTCTTCCTCATGCTTATTTTTCCTTGAGAGAAAAACATTTAAAAAAAAATGGATTAAAATTCACAATGAAGAGAAAATGTTTTTTAAACGTGGAAATTCTGTGGTGTGCCTTTCTGAAAAAGGTGTGCATTTTTATGTGTGTATATGTATATATGTGTGCAAATAAATATGCTATTTATATTTTTGATTAAACAGAGGGATGTGTATTTAACACACTGCAGATAAATAAACATTATGTCAATTCTTTGTCCTGAGACTTTATTAGAACTTTGTTGCAACTATTTTAGGAAGAACTTCTCAGCCAGCCCGTAGTGCTACAGCAGTCACCCACCATAATCTACAGTGCACCCTTCTTCTGACCATGCAGGAGCTGTTTTCAATGCAATAACCAAGCATGCCTCCTGAAGGCAGCTCTTCCACTGCTTGTAACAGTGGTGGTGTGTAAAGTCATCTCAGGGATAGCCTGCATGTTCTGGCTATGGTTCCCACTGGCCTGCAATGCTATTGCCTCCTCCTCCGTGTGCTCCTTTCCTTTCAGTCTGCCCATTTAGTTACCCACATTGAACCTTGAATGAAATGAAAGCAGCTCAGTAGTAAGGTTGGTAAACCCAGGTACCAAGATAGTGAGCAACTGAAGCAACAGTATCTTGAGGTAGTATAGCTGCAGAAAGAAAAGGACATGTGGTCAAATTCTGCAATGCCTTTCAAGGGCTGAAACATTGTTTTTCAGATGAAAAGAGCTTCATTGGTCAGGAAAACAAAAATATTACTGAAAAAAATCAGAAGAATTAAGTATAATAGTACAACTGGCTAGTGCTGTAATATAGTAATGGACTGGGTTTCATACTGAACCCTGGAGGAGTCATTCTGAGTTTATTGTCTGTCCCTGTGTACCTAGTAACATTCCGGGGAGTGAATTCACTTGTCAAATGTAGAGGAGGAGTATTTGGTTTTCTCTGAGCTATAAATACAAATGTCTGGTTCCAAGCAAAAGATAGAAGATAGGCGTGAAAAGTTAATCTACAGGGTGTCAAATCAATCAACCGCATTGACTTTAAATAAGAATGTTAAAAAAAATCCTGTAATCAAAATATTACTATCCCTACTGCTCTTTCCATTCATGTACATTCTTTCCCCCAAGAGCTACTGAGCTGCCTGCTTGGGCCGCCATGCTGTCCTGTAACTCCCTGAGACACTCCCTATCCCATTCTGTCATATCAATATAAGAGCTGCCCACTCAAATAAGGCAGAGTTTTTCTTTCTTGTTTATTGCTCTTGTTACGTTGATTTCACATATATTAGTACATCAGTTGGGCTCACTGCTAGGCCCCAAAGATGGCTGGTTAAATGGTACCATCTCTGAAGAGAATGCTGATGATAGAGAACTGATGAGGACAGTGCTCACACTCAACGAATTTTGCCAGGTTATTCCCTTGTCAGTGTTACGCACCAGTGAATTGTCAAGGTCAGCTCTTTGCTGGTAAGCTGCTTGAGCTTTGTCTCAGACAGAAGTCCTGGAAGAGTCAAAATGCAGTGCTTAAATAATGTTTCCTGTCCATCTCAGCAGTACAGTCTAATCCTGTGGGATACATTCAATATGTCTTAGGCAGGGGCAAGCCACTATTTTAAGGCACAATGTGACATCCATCTAAGAGAGAAAGAAAGGTTTGTGACTATGTCTTTATATGTCCAAGCAGTTACCATTTCTGATGCAGGAGACGTTGGTTTGCAGTCAGCATGTGCCTAATCTTGCTGTTGGGATCATTTCAGTTTGCTCCAACTAATACTCTTAACATAACCAAGGTCCTAGTTTCTTACATTGGCTTTGTGCCTAGAAAGCTGTGCAGTGAACTGTGTCCTTTTCACTTGATAAAAATCATGAGTTCTCTCCAAGAATATCGGGTAACTTTGTGCTGAGGGGAAGGTAAAGCAAGAAATGAGAAGTCATTTTAAGAGTTTCCCAAGACATCCACCCTTAGCTGTTGCTGGGGATAAGATAATGGGCTAGATGAACCTTTGGCCTAGCCTTTTGTCATAATTTTTAATGTTCTGACCCTTAACCAAGTTAACAACTTGAGTGGAGGCCTACCCCTCACTACTTTGTAGTCCATCTCAGGCTATCTTTCATTCCTCCAATCCTTCACTTCTGAGTCCAGCTGACCTGGTACTTTTACACGGAAAGTCTGAATGTGCAATAAATGAGTTTGCAGCAGTGTTTCTCAGGGAAGCAAGGTCTAACTTCCTTCACAGAATCTTATACACTCTAGAAGATGGCTGGAAATAGTCCACTCTTCTACAGGGATTACAGTAGTGCAAAGCAAGATTGATTAAAAGAGAGGAACCTGTATCCATAATATTTCACTCCTGTATGCCCAGGAAATGCTTTCTATTCCCAGATATTTGATGTAGTCTCTTGCACCTGTGATGGCACTGCTTGGTCTTTGGAGCTCTAGTTGATCGAGTGGTCCTGCTGAGTTACTCATGTGACCTGAAATTCTGTCAGTTGAGATTGTGACTGACACACTAAGACAAGTAGAAGTGACTGCAGTGCATTGTAACATCTTTAGTGCATACGATGATATATATTTTCAAAAGCCTGAATCACGAGATCATGTGGACAGTGAGATGAGGTATGGATATTGTCACAAAAGATCTGAGAAAAAATCACAACTCCCTTATTCTTTTGTAGAAATGCACAGAGGAATGATGTATAAAATTAAAAAAAAGAGTTCTTGAATGTGCACATTGGAGATTCATTTATACCCATCATTATACTGATGATGGTGTCAGACTGAGTCAGTGTCTTTTAGTTTGGTGCTGGAGCAGGTGTAAATAACTAATATATACCACAAAGCAGAGGAGCTGCAGGGTTTAGCTTTATCTCTGGCCATTCCAGCTGTTCAGGGTCAGAAAACTACTAAAGACTACGGTATGAGAGTCACCTTTGTGCTACCATCTATTTAAATGTAAATACTTATTTGCTAGACCGAGCTGACTGTGAATTTGAAACCTGTTATCCATCTTCTGCTCTTTTTTTCCCCCTCTCACAGGTTGTAATTACTTTCTTTGCTATCATATTGTGTTTAGGTTTGTTGGTTTTTTTTAACGATGAAGGGCTATTTTCTGGAAAAGGTCACTGCTAGTTTTCCTTTAAGGATCCCAGGTTCAGAAATTTCTTGAAGCACTTTGAAGCTTGGGGGTTTTCTGATGAGGACTTGCAGCTGTAGCACCTTGTGATCATGGTGCTGTGATTTATAGGACAGTACTGTGTCCTGCCTAATAACTGCCTGTGAGAAGCAGGTAGCCTCCATACTTTGTCACCAGTGCCACCTTGAGCACTGGTCTGCTAGCCCCTCCACTGTGTTGGCAGAGATATCTGTAGGACAGCAGTGTTACTTGAAACACTGAGATATTCATGCCTGAATATCCGCTTTTCCAAAAGGAAATTTGATTTCTAGTCCCAAAGAAGTCTCCTGTTCACAGAGTGTCTCTGAGTAGTTCTGCTGCAGAGATGAAGGTGTGGTGTGCTGTGGGGAATGGGGGCCAGCACGCAGCTGCCTCCTGGAAAGCTGGATCTCCATTAGCCAGCCCTGATGCTGACTTTCTCCTCCTCCTCAGCTCATGAGCCTACAGTCTCCGCTACCATTCCTCCTTAAAAGCAGATCTTTTGTTAAGCTCTATAAATCCAGGGTTGGCACTGCTCTTTTGTAACAAGTGTGTGGGTGGTCCAGACTATGACATGTTAGGTGTCGAGGTGAGAACCCGATGGGAAGGATTCATTACACTCCTTCACTGCCTGCATCACATTCTCTTCAGGTTTATTTGATGACCCCCACTGAAATCTAGCACTACACTTTCATGCCTAGAATATTTAAAAATTTAATTTGGGCTAGCAGCTAGTTGATTAGAAGGTAAGTTTTGGAGACAGTAAAAGAAAGACAAGTATATTATAAACACTTGCTCAACAGATACTGACTCCTGAACTCAATCCTCACAATGAACCTGAGCTTTGAATGTAGAGACCTGCAAAGTGCCTAACACTCTAAAGCATAACCTAACACAATAAAATCCACATAAGGAGGTGTTCAACCCTTTCAAGGTGTCAAATTGCTAGGGAGTCAGGATTTCTTACACTATACTATGTATGCATTTTGGCCAATTCTTTTTACATTTTGTTCACATAGAACATTGACTTCTGTAGTCAGTGCGAAGTAGGCGTGTCTAAAAGGTTAGACAGTCTCTGACTTTGGTGCTGTAGGCCTTGAAATATTTTGGAGAAGGAGATATCACATTTTAGTTGTCTCGGGAGATTTATCTTGGCACTCAATGTAATTGTAAACTAATCATCATTATTTTGCTTATAGAAACAAACCATTGCTCAACAGTCTGATTTTTGGCTGCCAGAACTCTGCTTCAGAGGAATTATACGGTACTATCACAAAGCAGGGATGGGGTGAGGAGATTACTCTAAATGGGGACAAATAGGCTTGCCAGCTTCTGCCTTCCTCCAAGAGACAGCCTGAAGCTCTAGGCAGTGGTGGGAGTATTTAGCAGTGGGGAAGGGAGACTTCTGATGTGGAGGAGTGCGGGAGAGAGGTAGTGAGAGAAAGGGTCTGTAAGAAAATATTTTGCCTTGACTGAATTAGAAACTTCTAAAATCAAAACCTTAAGTGAGATTAGTACTTTTTATAGATAATGTAAGATCTTTTTCTGTTCAATACAGTGTATCATAAATAATTCAGAGTGAAGATGAATGACTTGTTTGTAAAGATCTATAAATAAATAAAACAAAAAATCACTTAAATATTACAATGTAGCTTTTAAAATATTAGCAAAAAGCTCTCTTTCTTTGATGCTTGTAAGTCAAATTTCAGTGCAATGAGAATTTTGACTGCACAGCTATAGACCCATGAAAATAAATTTTGCAATATAAATCCCAAGAGAGCTATAACTATACCAGGGCAAACAAGATACTTCAATAAAATTGTGTGAGAGTTGGAGCTGAAATTTACTGCAAAAAGTAATTTAGTTTGACAGTGCAAGTATTTTGCAAGCCAAAAAGAAAAAGAGAGTGAGTCAGATGGGAAATGCTTAACATAAGGAAGGTCCAAGAGGGAAGTAAAGTCAGATAACTGATTTTCAGTTTGGTTTTAATTTTTAAAAAGTGGTGCTAAATCTATAACTTTTGCAGTATCTCTATACAAACATTTTAAAAGTCGCTAAATGCAAGAAGAGTGATGTTACTACTGAAATTCCTAAAGGCAGATAATATCTGCAGAGTGAAATATCCTGCTCAGGAAGGAATTTGGGGTTGTTTAGTCTGGAGAAAAGGAGGCTGAGGGGAGACCTTATTGCTCTCTGCAGCTACCTGGAAGGAGATTGTCGTGAGTTGGGTGTCTGTCTGTTTTCCCATGTAACAAGCAATAGGACAAGAGGAAATGGCCTTAAGTTGCACCAGGGTAGGTTTAGATTGGATATTAGGAAAAATTTATTGGCAGAAAGAGTTGTCAAGCACTTAACAGGCTGGTCAGGGAAGTGGAATCACTATGGAGGTATCTAAAAGATGTGTAGATGTAGTGCTTAGGGACATGGTTTAGTGGTGATCTGGTAGTACTGGGTTAATAGTTGGACTTGATGATCTTAAAGGTGTCTACCAAACAAAATGATTCTATGATTCTATGAATAGAGGTCTGCTGGATGGCAGCAGTGATGTTAGTGTCATTTTGTACCTTCATCTTTCAGGTTGTTTGCTTTGTTCTTGTTCGTTCTAAAATAAAACTAACCCAGACAGCAAGATGTGTGTGTGTGAAAGGCATGCATATATTCAGCTATCTCCCCTTCCTTGGCAGAAGAAGAATCTAGGCAAGATCTTCCACACCCAGCCTGGTTTGGAATTGGAAGTCCTCAGGATGTGCTTGGCCAAAATGACTGGTGAAGACCAGATTGTTTCTGGAATTGAATGTACTTCATATTGACCAATCACTATCTAACTTCCTTATAACCAAGGAAGATCTTCCTGGATGTTGAAGGCAGGGATGAGGCTGTCATTTCTCTGTAGGTGTTGTGCGACTCTTCTGGAACTGTGACTTCTCATGTAGCTTTTACATGTTAATATTACAGAAAATACACACAGAAACCTGCAGTCAGAGGAGGAAATGTGCAGAAGGAAGGATCAAAAACAATTTCTTACTTTCATATTACTTGCTTTCTTCTGATGCCTGACTGGTTTCATTTTCCAAGATGGGGGAGTCTACTCCTTTTCCAGTGGTTGTAGCCTTACCTGTCCATTGGAAAAGTGGGCTGAAACAATGGCTTTAATACTAAACAAACTTGGCTAAGAGACAGGTATCTAGTGGTTTTAACCGAAGAGAAATGAGGTGTTATAAGCCTTCATGGGTGACATGAAAGCTCTTTTGTAATTGAGAAGCGTAATCCTCCTCCTTTGGTTTCTTGAAATGCATGTGAGAAACAAAATGATTTTCAATGTGGTGTGTCCTCCAACTCTCTATTATGCAGTTACTATTAGTAAAACCAGGACATCAGCCTTTACTGTTGTTTACAACACCTGTGTGGGCTTAGCAGAAAGGGCAGGACTCTAAGAGAGTAATTGGGAATATCTGGGGTGGTGTCTGCCTCTGTTGGTTGTGTGTGGATCAATGTCTAGCTTCTTCTGGAACAGTCAACTGATTGGGGAGCAACCTTGAAAAAAGAAAGGTAGAAAATACAAGTAAGTGCTAAACTTCTGTGTTTCTCTTTTTTTTTGTAGAAATGGGTGCTTGACCAGGCTAAGTGTTTAAGATGTGAAATGCTAGGCTTTTTCCTGGTGGTAGGTGAGCCCTGCTCCTTTTTTTGAGCCCCAGGAAAGAAGAAATTAGTAACTAATCCACTGGAGAGAAATTTGACTTGAGATTTTTAGGACTTCATGGTCCTGTATTATTTAAATGCTCGTAGGAGAGTGCAAAAGAGGAGGAAGGCAGCAATTTTTTTATAGTGGTCCTGTAGAGAAAAGCAGGAAAGGTAAGAGGCAAGGAGGAACCCTGAGCAAAGCAAAAGAGTCTTCTACTTGAATCTATGGTTAGTTTTATGGCCCCACCTCTTTATAAATGAGTTCACCTATGAAATGTATTAATGACAAGTATCACGTGATACATTTTTCAACGTGTGAGTAATTAGACATTGGAATAGTCTTCTGAGGGAAGTGGTGGATTTCTCAACTTTAGACAGTTTTAAGGCTCAGCTTGACAGGGTACTGGGCCATCTCATTTAAACTGTATTTCTCTAGGTTAAAGGGTTGGTCCCTTCCAAGCTGATATACTGTGATACCTAGGAAAGTGCAGGAGCAGCAGTAAATGGCTTCTTACAGTATGGCACTGTACTACTTTATGTTTGTAACTGACTGTAAGACCTAATATTCATTAAAATATGCTTTTACCACTTTATATTAAGAATCACTTGAGCTGTCTGTAAAGGCTTGATAGTTTAAGAACTTCTCTAAAGTATGATTGATTTCTGAACGTTTTTTTCTCATGCCTTTGATATTTGCTGTTTACCTGTCTTCTCCCATCCTGACCAGACAGTTAGCACACTTCATTTGTTCTGGATAGATAGCTGAATGTGAAAACTAATAATTCCAGTCTGCAAAGCTGGCAGTGTAATTATGGCTTGATACATATATTATGAGGAAGCCCGTGTGCATCTGAAGAAGCTGAGCTGGTGCAGTTAATCCATCATGTGTGGTGACTAATTTCATTGGAGAACTGAAAGTAAAATGAATCTTGCACTAGGACCTTAATGAGAGGATCTTTTGCCAAAATATTGACCCCACTAGAGTGTTAAGTGTGAACAAAGAAATCAGAGTGCCTTTTTGCATACTCCCAAATTGGGAAGAACACTAATGCGATTCTTGTGCAGAAAACTGATTGATGATCATGCCCTGTCAATGGATCTTAATTGGAAAACAAGATAAATAAGAGAAGAAATGAATATTTTCATGGCATGTGGCCCAAGACCCATTCTGTGACAGTGAATCAGTTGGGACAGTAGGGTGCTTCTGTTATTCCTGTACAGTTTTGTTTGGTTTTTTTAGTCCTTATGCCTCATTTTTCTTTGTGACTTGTGCTGTTGAGTCAGTTAAAACAAACATAGGAATAAAAATGGTACCCTGCCATTCATTTTAATTAGAAAACAAGATGTGGGACACTGTGGGAAGAGAAGGATCTTTGGGTCATTGTTTATACTACTGCAAGTACTGCCTCATGGTATTTATTTTATAACTTGGTCAACATGTGTCTTAAAATACTTGGGAGCAGCAGGGCAAACTATTAAATAGGAAGGTTTTGGGGAACTGTGCTTTTCTGATAGTTGGTCCTCTAATTTACAGCTTGAATTAATTTACAGCTTGAATTGATTTATGGCTGGTGTGTATCCCTTTGCCTTTGGGACAATATTGTCCTGTGCACAGCACTTTCCCCTAACGTCATTTTTTCCCTTTCTGGGCAACAAGCACATCTCCGATCAGTACTTCTTTTGCTGGTTGAAAAAAATTTCTCTGTCCTTGTTAAGCAGACATATGCCCTTTCCCAGCTGAAGTAGCACTAGATGAATAGGTTACTATCTTCTAATTTATCCCTGCTTCCCTGAAAATTAAAATCCATTATTATCTACTAGCAGAGCTACTGATATGAAAACACCTTTAATAGTCTTTTTGAATCTGATTTTGCTGGCTGGTAGTTTAAATTGGGTGAGGTGGTAACTAGCTCACAGTGACTGAAACGGATCAGGGAGTGTTCACCAAAGCAATCTGAGTTAGCATCTGCTGAGAGCTGTAATCTCTAGCAGAGAAATGGCGATGGGTAACTTGGAGTGGACTGGAAGAGACCTTCTTAAACCAGCACACTGTGGATTAGGAGAGAATATATGTGTACATATATGGACTCTTCTTTGTGAATGTTTTGTCTGAGTTTGTCATTTTCACCCAGTTCTTCAGCTGGACTTGCATAAGATGGAGCAGGTTAACAAGCCCCAGAGAGTGAGCAACTTAGTTATGCTTGGAGCATTTAGTTTCTCCTGACTGCCATCAATGATGAGTCATATGCAGAGTAGGTCACATCTTTGAAAAGAAAATTTGCTTTATGCCAGTGAGGTATTTTTATTCTAGAAGATCTGTTAACTAAACCAATATTGTAACTTTGAACCGGTACAGGGTACATATTTTGTATTTTAATGTGGTGATGGGATATTTTCACTGTTTGTCTATTAGTAGTTGTTTTACAAGGTGGGTAGCAGTTGTGTATAACAAAAATGTCTTAGGAGGAAGAAAAAGGTACAAATATTGTAAACAGTTCTAGAGCAGAACATATATATATTTATTTGTTTAACTTTATATTTTAATAGAGATGAGAATCAAAGCCCTGATGAAAGAAACAAAACGAGCATGTTTTATGAACCAAAGCCATGAGCTGAATGAAGCAAGATTTGTCTTACTTATCTGTCCTGATGTTCGTGCTACTAATATTCATGTACTTTTTGAGAATTTCCTGGCTCAGGTTCTGGTGTTGAACTATGCCTTCTCATCACCTTTTTCCTCTTGCCTTGAGCAAGCTTTAATGTTCTGCAAGCTCGGACTCTGCAGGCTTTTATTCTCTCCTAGCAACACATCTGTGTTTGATTTCTACAAATAGTTGACATATAATTCCTCAGCCAATACCTATTGTGCCTGTTTCTTCCATCTTTATCTTTAGGAGCACTGTATGATAGATTCTGTTTAAAGCTGCTATGCCTGTATTCGTGCAATGTTCTCAATGATAGAATAAGCAAAAATCTCTTTAGATAATAGAGATGCTCTTTATCATAATGTTAAAATACTGAATTGATTGAGGCTTATACAAACAGACACATTTCTGCTCAAGTTGTCTGACATAGTAAGGACAATTTTCAGATAAAATTGGGTTGTTTTTGTTGATTAATTCTCACTTTGTGTTGTTTTGTCACGACCTTGCTATGTTACACGGTTTCTTGGAGCCTCAAGAGGTGGCTGGGTAATTTTCCTTGTTTAATCTCCTAGGACAAGATCAAAATACAGTAAGACATTGCTGCTTGACTGCTGTATTGTATTATCTTCTAGATTTAATAATTTAGAATATCTTTCCTGATAATGTTATAATGATGGAAGCCATAGTAAATTACATGGACACTTTTTCATCAAGATAGTTAATGAAAATGTAGAAAAGTATGAAAGACATCATGCCAGCCTGTATTGTTTTGAAACTCTTATCCTTCCCCTTTCCACTGTGTTTAAATTTTTGCTATTATTCTCATGTTTAGTAGCTAAATAACATGTTATTGTTAAGACTCAGTGTTCAGATAAGCCTAAAGAAAAGGTGTTCTAATAATGTTCAGCCTTAATGACTGGTTGGTGGAATATTCATGGACTCTAGATTTTAAAAGAGGAAGATGGCTTACTTCAGAGATAAGCAGACAAATGTTTCCTCCCTTACTCCCAGCAGATCAAGATGCAAAAGGAATATGTAATTCATAGGGAATGGTTTACACTTTGGGTTTAGCCCCTTTTTTTGCTATTTCAAAATTATCTGAGAGAATATGCGTACCTTGGGTGAACAGACTTAATGTTGCTTGCCATTTTTTCCCCTTCTCTTATGGGCTGCAAACAGTTCTTTATTGAGGAACTATCACAATATGTTCAAATTCCATACTAGTTACCCAGTGGTTTTACAGAATAATTTATTTTCCTTGAATGGACACCTTATTTTTGTATTGAAGAAAGGAGTTAGGAAACTTTCCAGAAAAGGGATCTAAAAAGGGGTTTGAAAATGTTATATTTTAAACTTTATATATTGCAGCTTCTGTTAGCTTAATACAGTCTTTCTGAGTCTAGTTTAAGGCTCTTTTGGAAGGAGGAATAAGGAATATTTACATGTAAATTTTACTTCTTGTTACATTTACACAAAATAAATGTATGCCTGGCATAGTGGGAAGAACTACGATAAATTTATTCCTTTGATCTTTTAACTCCTCTTGCTACGGCCAGGGCTGTCTCTTTGAGTATGCTAATAGAGCTTCAATTTGGCAAATAATACCTCATTTATACTGATAAAATTTCCTACAGGTGACTGAGTATGGCAGAAGATTGACTTATTCCCCATGAGAGTGAAACTTCATGGATGGCACTGTGCAGTATTAAGGCAGCTTTCCTTATAATCTTGTGGGCATGCAGGCCTTTGAATTTTTTCAAGAAAATGCTTTGATATTTTCACTGGTATCTTAAAAATAAGCCTGACATTTTGCCATTAAGAAATAATATAAAAAGGGAATTGGAAATGGAATGAAAGCGCATATATATATATCTCAAACAGCCATCAGCTCAATGCTTATAAAAGACAAAAACTCACATTGACATTGAGAAAACATTTCCAATGAAGCAGGCACTCCATCGTTGACATCTCAATCTCTAGTTTTCAGGGAGGCCTACAAAACATCCTCAAAGACGAATCTGGAAACTAAGCTTTATGGCTGTACCACTGATAACCACAGAAGTGAAAAAGCTGCTGCTTATAACCCTGGGTAGTTTAATTGCGCAGCGATTGAATGGCCATACTTGGCGGAACAGAGGCAGTTGCAACTGCAGTGTGGGTTGAAATATTGTATAAGAGTTTTGTCAAGAAAGAAAATACTGATGGGTCTGTGAGTTTGGAGCAATTGTTCTAATCTATACTAAACCTGAAATTTGTTGCTTTGGTTTAACCTAAAGAGGAGGTTGTGTGCCTGAAAACTTCCCTGAAATCTTGTCTATTTTTTTTTTCCAGTTAAATCAGGTGGTGCAATAAAAATACTATTCTTCCATAAAAGAGAAACATGAAATTTTTTCGGTCTTTTTTTTCCTGCAGTCCTAAAAAGTGTTTTAGTACTTTTGTTTGGTTCAGTTCAGGCTGTTGTTGCTTGGGGTTTCTTTTGTTAATCAAACTGAATGCACCTAATTCTATTTATAGCATTTTTAATGATAGCCACAGAGATCATCTGCTAGTTTTGATCCTTTATATCTAGTATGTAAGCTGTCTGTTTGAATCTTCATGCACTTCCCTGAATTAGGAATATTTTAAAATATTTTAAGCATTTTACAGATATCAAGAAAATGCATTTATGTGGAGAAAAATTATTTGTTTTTCTTCTGTGTAGAGATTTGCTTGTGAGAAATTAAGCAATCAGTGACTAAGGTTGAAGATATAGCATATGTAGAGTAATTAAATATTACTGAAACATCTGTGACACCTTCAAAACAAAGCTCTTCTCTCTGCTTGATTTCTAAAGGTAGAGTCCCAGCAGGGGGCTCCCAGGTAACACTGAGAAATCTTTAGTAGTCTTACTGCACACAAGTTACCCATACCTGGATGATAGTTGTATGTTTTAAAACTTCCTAGAATTTGAGTTAAATTACTATTTAGAGTCCTTATTATTTATTTTTCTTAAGTATTTTACTTAGAAAGGTTTTAGTTGCTAAACTCTTGTGGCTTAAAGTGTTTTGGTGGAAATTGCTGTTCCTTGGATCCAAAAGTAGATGATGATAAGCTGAAATTTTTGCCTTAGATTTTTTAAAAAATCTGGCTGATATAGTTCTTTTGCCAATTTAGGCTTAACACCATCTGACATCCCAGAGAAAGCTTGGAATTCTTATCCATTTTAGTAATATTCTGCAAATGGCTTGAGTGTGTACTCGGTACCAAGAAAAGGCAGCATTATTTGTATTAAGAGCAGAATTATCAGTCTCATGTAAACAAATAATTTGAAAAATGAAAAATTGACATACCATCCTAGAATCCTGACAAAAAAATAAAAATGCTAATCTTGTAGTTGTTTAATTTCTTTATTTCAGTGAAAGACTTGACAGTTGGAGACCTCTTTAACAAAACAAGTAGTCTATTAGCCAATTTCATGTATTTCAAATTATGCCAGCTGAGGTCAATGTAATAACTCTCAGGAAATAATTTGACAATTTTTTTTTTATTCCTTCCCCCCATCTGCAAAATGTATTACTAGATATTTGTCAAAGGTATTTTTTCAGAAATGTTTAGTCATGTATTGAAATATCTCCTGTAGAATAGTTTAAGCTAATAAAATAAAAATTGAGATTTTTTTTTATTGCATTCCAAAGGTGTGTTCCACAAATGCTTTCTGACACAAGAGAATAACAGGAAATGGGTTAAGACATTATTTGAAATCAATCCTTACCAATAAATCCGCGCAGTATTTTTCTTTCTATCCCTCCACTGAAACAAACCAATAAATAAAGCACTGGGGACACACCATTTCGATAACTGTCAGGCCTTTTAAAAGCCCTTAAATATCTCTCATTCTAACAAAAAAAATATATAGCCTTAAGAGACATGGTCTTTCCTGTGTGAAAAGGTTTATCATCAAACCTGAGACCAAGTTTAAAGCATCCCACATCAGGTAATAAAAATTATAAAGGTTTCTACACTAGATTTACTTTCCAGGTTCTTCATTTACACAAATGTATTTGGAATGGGATTGGAATTAGATTTATGCTTCCAATATAACCACTTGATCACACTGTCTTCCATAGTTTACAAATCCATCTATCTAAAGATTATGGGAAATACTGCATTTGCAGTCTCTTGTGGCCATGCTCTCCGAGGTGGTTAGAATGGCTCTGCTGAAAGAAATGTCAGCAGTGTGCATC
Source organism: Baryphthengus martii (assembly GCA_013396935.1). Taxonomy (NCBI): domain Eukaryota; kingdom Metazoa; phylum Chordata; class Aves; order Coraciiformes; family Momotidae; genus Baryphthengus; species Baryphthengus martii. The sequence continues at coordinate 373,478 of VWZK01012125.1, forward strand.
AGGTAGTTAAATTTCCCAGGCCTTAAAAGTGCCAAGGGGTCTAAACTTCCTCAAATTTCTCCTGCCTGTGTCATGATGCATGGAAGATGTCATCTTACCCTTTGTATGTAACCTATCTGAAGACAAATGTTTGTTTCTGATCTACAGAAATGATGGTAATGTAAGAGGGTGTATATATATCTTTTTGGAAGGTAATTGGTGTGTTGTCAGACCAAGCCTATTGTTATGCACATGGATTTGAAAAATTGGTCTTTGGTATTTTTTTAGGAACTTGAAGAACTGAATACTTTTCACATGTAGAAAATACACAGCTTTGCAAAAATGAAAGCACAAATAATCTGTACTTGTTTTGATTTATTTCAAGCTGCTCTTTCCAAAGAGAAACTAAGCATATACGCTTACTTACCTGACTCTAGGAAGGAGCTGTGTATGAGGTTTTTTTTGTTTGTGTGTGTATGTTTTGTTTGATTGGTTTGGCTGTGACTGCTGGGTAACTGATTTGTGAGCAGGTACCTCAGCTAAGGTGGAAGCAGCTGTACTGGCTGTAGACAACACTGTACTTGGGTTGGGGGATCTGCTGTTGGTGACTGGTGATTTACTCAGAGATCAAGAAATAGTTTGCAGTCAGCTCAGACTCCCATGTAGGTCACTCCTGTGTAAATCTGTTAGGTTTCACTGCTGAGTTAGTTTTAAGTTGCTTTGTTCAAGCTTTTGACTCTTGCTTTAGAGTCCAAGTAGCTCCAGTGCTTCTGATATTTCTAGATAATCCTCTGAAAGGTGATGTATAATTATATTTGTAAACCAATCAAATATGTCACCCAAAACTACCTAAATTGTATTTGAAACATCCACCTCTTAATTATACCTCTTAAAATGAGGTAATTTTGGCCTGACAGTAATAAGACCGTGTATGTTGATACTACAGCAAAAGTGCTGAACAGAGGAATGTATTTTATCGTATTTAATGGAGTAATTAATTTTACATTTTATTATACGCAAGGGCTTGGCTATTTCCTAGGGTGTAAATTCTCTTGCAGCTATTTGTAAACTAGGCAAATGATATTTGAGAAGAAGGGCTAATCCTCTTTTTAAGTGGAGATATTTGTAGAAGAGTGAGGGTTAAGAAAATAGATTGCCTGAAAACTTTTTTTTTAATGTATGATTATTTGCATTTAGCATTGTGCTCAAGTCAGTTCTTAATCTGTTTTTAAAATTACTTAAAAACACTGTGTCAAGGTAAGGTTGCTCTTGATGTTGATACCCTTAAACACTTGATATGGCACAAGCCAGCCTTCTGCATGGTGGGGCACAGAGGTGGTACAGCCTGACAGCTGTAAGCTTTGTGAGTAAAGGGGATGTATCTGAGAAGCAGCAACTCCCACAAACTGGCATCTTTTATTAATTTTCCTTTTTAACTTTGTGTGTCATTAGTGAATGAGATGTCCCAGCATTTGTTCAGGATTTCAGCAGCTTTAGGATAGTGCGGGTTAGGTCAGTTCTTGTCTGCAGTGAAGTACAACTTTACTAACAGAAAATTTAAATGGATTTGCTTTTTATTAAATGTATTTTTAATGAACTTCAAGACCTGGAAAACACACATACTGTGGTATGTACCAAATGTACGCTTATACAAAATATACTACTTAAAGTAGTATGGTAGCATATTAAGATTCAGCACAGAGCTCTATTGTTATGTACCTGTATATAGCATTATATAAAAAGCATATATGAAGTAATCTGCTACTAACAATACATACCAGCTCTATAAGTTAAATTACAGTGGCTTTGAGAAAAGCTTTTGTGTGGTCTTGGTTTTTTTTTGTGGGTTTGGTTTTTTTTTTTTTCAATGGTGTAACTGCGTATGTCCATTTGGTGTTCCTTGCAAAGTATAAGTAAGAAAATCAAAAATCAAAATTAGTATGTCAGGGAAAAGGAAATATTATCAAGTTATGCAAACTTAAGCACTAACTTGTAGAATATGAAGATGAAATATGTGCTACTGCAACAGTGTGTTTGCAACTGGCTACACTGATACAGTAGAAGTTACATAGCTTACTTGTGAAAAGCTAATGGGAATTTTCTCAATTATAAGCTATTGGCTGAGCTGTAAGGTATCTGAGTACCTAACAGGTTATCAGACATGAACTTTTATGGTTTGTGAGAGGAGAAAGCTGAGTTGGTACATATACAAAAGCTCCTTTCTCATCTGATGCTTACCCCCTAAAAGCAAGGACAGAAATAAATACTTATTAAAAATTGCCTATGCTGTTATTGGAAGAAGTGTTCTTAGAATGCATATAAATTTATTTGAAAGTCTTCTTGGTCAAAGGTACTTCAGTGTTATCTTTGCCATTAAATTTATTTCTACTTAATTTCTTTCTCCCAGTGTTTGAGGCAATTATAAATAATAGCATTATTTATACGCACTACTAGAGAGGAGCTTAGGAGTGAATGGAATTCTTTTAAAAATAAATAAGTAAAAAAAATGTCAAGACCATTATATTTAGAAGGGCAATTTTGATGCAGATTGGGTTGACACTGGCAGAGTAGTAATTCCAAAGTATTGGAAGGTATTTTCACTTCTGATATGACAGAAAGGGAGAACTTGCTCAGATTTAGTAGGCAGAACATCATCTGTAAAATAACAGATAAGAAAGTCATCTGAAAACAATTTATACCAAGATAGGAAGAGGAGATGTGCTGCATAGAAAATATGTAATCCACACTTTGCAGTGTCCTCTAGATTTAATATTAAACATTTGTTAAATAATTGTCCAATTATTTTTTGTTGTTCTTTGGGTAGTATTAATGTCGTTAAATAGTATTTTAATTGTATTAATATATTTAAATAGATTACATAATTTCAGTAATCTGAGTTTGATCTAGAACCTGCTTGAATTACATGGTGTTTGAATAAAACCTAGTGGACATTGCTCTATTAAATGTTTATAATTTGATTCTTTAAAGTGTTATATGTGACAGCCTCAATGGATTACTAAAGCTTCTGTTTAAATTCAAGCCCATCAAGCCAGTTGTTGTAAGTCCACCAGTTTGCTTGTGTACTTTACTGATTAAATATATGAACTGCGACTCTTGTAAAGCTGAATCTATGTTAAGTGCTCGTGTGTTTTTGTTGTTTGTTGTTGTTTGTTTTGGTTGTTTTTTTTTTTTGTACACTCTTCATAGTATTCATTCAGTCTGTGTTTCCCCATCTTCTTCCCTGGGATATTTTCACACTAAAAAATGCTATGTGAAAATGGAATAAAAATTAAGTTGGCTGAAATTGGAGGAAAAAGTTCTAAATCAGATACAGGGAATTAACTGACAGTTTAGTAGGAGTTTATGAATAGTTGCTCCCCACAGAGCTACATGTTTCTGTCACATCTGCTGATTACTGTGCAAAAACCCAATGGAGGGATTTAGAAGAGCACCTCTTTCTGGGATGGGCAGCCAGTGGCTTCCAGCTCGCTGTTTGTGAGGCCATTTATGCTAAAATAAGACATGAGTTATGCCTGAGACTTCTTGCTCTGCCCTGGCAGCCAGAGAAGACCCTAGCTTTTTTCCTTTTCCTTACAGGTTTCAGTATTCCATTTGTGCTATTTATTAACTACTAATTAATCACTTCCTTTTATCAAGCCTGTGGGCTCCATTTTGTGCTTCTTGACACTGAATAAAACTTCAGTGATTCAGGAGCAGTATTTTTGGTTTGCACACTGAAGCCCATAAGTAGTTGCAAGTTTTCTGGTTTACCTGCAGTAGTAAAGGTCTACATAAAAGACAACCCATAAGTATTAAGGTCTGTGTTCACTTTTTTCTTAAATTTCCTCAGTTTTGGTTGTGTGCTTTCAGCTCTAAATTACCACAATGATCTCGATCTGAGGTAATCTTCATCATTCAATGTTAAAGAAATGATAAAACCCTGTGTTGCTTGGTATGTTACATTATGTAGAACAAATGTGTGAGTAAAGTAGTATAGTGAGATTGCATATCACTATATATGCAACATTGCATGGGCATAGCACAAAGACAACAAATCCAACCACTCTAGAGCAAGGATGTGCCTGAACTGAGGTTGTCTACTTGGTTTCCAGCCATGGGGTTAAGTGCTGAAGTACACCGCAGCCTCCAGAGATGGGTATGGAGCAATGCAGTACATAGAATTTCCCAACAGTGCTCAACTAAATACCAGAGAAGTAAAGCAATGATGAATTGAGCTTCACACAGAAAATGGATTAAATGTGCTGCCCCCCCACTGGCTTATCATCTTTATCACCCTGCAGCACTCCGTCCTTTCCACTCTTTGTACATTAAGTAGGGAAATAAGAAAACCACAGGCTATGCATGAAGAGTTATGAGAGAAGCTGAAGGAGGCAGGTGTGGGGAGAAGAGTTCACACCTGGAGAGTGCGGCTAAGCTGGTAGGGAGTGTAAACACAGGTTTCAGCATCTAAGCTGGAGGAAAAGTCTGTCTGGACTTGAAAAAAATGTTTCCCAAATGCAGTAGGCCCAGTAGGGAAGAAATCTGTGCCGCTGCCACGTTGCCTGCTGCTAGCAAGTTAGATGGCTGCAGGGAACACCCAGCCTGGGGAGTAGACAACCATTAAAAAAAACAAATCAAAGAGTATTTTTTATTTGAACTAGAGTAATGCAGTGGTTGTTTATCATGAGCTTCAGAGTGGATAGGTTACATTTCCTTTATTCTTGCTATTTTTTCTTTGGTGTCTGAATATAATTACATCTCTTTTTGTGTCTGAAAAATAAAACAAGCAAACGCATTTTCTGCAGGATTCTCTTACTCTTTTCCACATTCCTCCCCTCAGCTACAGCACATAACTATTCTTCAATTAGATTTGCTCACTCATTCACTAAAAATAAGTGACTCTCAGAATGTCTTGTTCTTTGGCGCTCCCTCACAATTCTTGCATAGAGCTATGAGACAGACTACACCTGTCCTGCCTCCTTGTGCTTTCAACAGTATCTAGACAAGCACATCCCTCAGCTTCTGTGTTAAAAAATAAGCTGTATCTTGGTATATCAGTGCCTGCTTGAGTGCTACTGTTTCATGCAGTAAATTCCACACTGTAGCTGTCTTGAGATAATAAAATACTTTTTTTTTTTCCTTAGAATGTATTATACAAACCATTTTGCAATCTCTCACAAATTAACTGCAGTGTGTGGGAAATGACCTGGGATAGACTGTGTCAAATTACTCGGTTTTGCACATAAGAACAATCCTGAAAATGTATTTTAGCTCATGGCAACATCACATATTGATGGTGCTGCAGCTCTTGGGCAAACACAGATGTTCTCTGTTTTGACTTGGTAAACATGCAGGCTGGAGGAGTCCTTGCTCAAGCATAAGAGAACATAAGTGAACTTCAGTGCTTTTTTTCCTTGTAACTGCCAAGGGTAAAGAGTAGCTATTTCTCCTACAGCTACAGAAGCCTGCCTAATAAATGCAGCTGTATTTTGGCCATGTATGCTGTCTTCTGTGTGTAGACTGTTGGTGCCACCTACTTTCTCACCATAGTTTTAGGTACTGGTCACTGCTCGCTCATTTCCTTTCACCAGTGATGCCATGCCTAAGGACTGGGTTATGGACTAGCAAGAGAAGATGACCATAGAAATGACTGAGGGGCACAACTAATTCAAACAGTCCGCAAGCAGGATCAATTTGCTGTGGCTTCTTCCTCTCTTTTTTTTTCCTTCTGAGTTACACAAATGCTCCTCGCAGTGCATCTCCTGTGTGGTTAGGGGCCATGCTGACCATGCATCAGGGACATTTGCTTGCTTGTTTAAGGGTAGTCTGTTGGAAGAAAGTTTGCAGCAGGCCCAGCATGACCAGTGGCAGGCTGAACTGACCTCCACAATGCACAGGTGAACTTCTCCCCTCTTTAGCCCTTCCTAATAACTGTACATTGAGGAATATATTTATTTGCCTGTGAATCCTGAAAACTGACCTTTTGAGACTGAAATGTTTTGGGAGGTGGAAGAAATAACAAATATTGACTTATTTACACAAAGTCCCTGTATAATCTTCAGGTTTCAAAAATATTGGTTCTTGTGAGCCTTCATACCAGGTAACCACATAAGAAAACACTAAGCAGGAGAAAGTAACGCTTTTTGATTCAGTTGTTATCTAATGTCTTGCTCTTCCTTGGATTCTCTACACCAGCATAACAGGTCTTTTTTTTTTTTTTTTTAAAAAAAAAAAAAAAAAGAAAAAAAAAAAAGATGCCTGCTCCCAAATCTTTGTCATTGATACATGGAAGAAATAGCTTTTTGTATCATTTTCAAAACTACTCTATCACCTGAGAAAAGAATGCTTTGTGAGTTGTTACATATTTTTCTGTAGGGTGAAATAAGGAGTAGCTTTTTATTCCAGTTAGATGGCATAATTTTCTATCATTTAGAATAACTGCAGTCTCCCTTTTTTTGGCTGGAGATATTTAGTAACACAGGTGAGGGCAATCTTCAAAAGGACCTAATAACTAACTCTAACAAAATCCATGAAGGTGTTTGGAGGCAAACCAAAGCTCCAGAGACCCAGATCATGGCAATACAAAAATAATCCACAAAGCAGTGAAATTTCACTGCACTAAAGGATGTAAGCTTTTGGCTAGGAAGTTTCTTTAGTAATGCTCTTGGATATATCAGCAAAATGGAGACAGTCAATAAGGGAATTTTACACTCAATTTTATTTTTAAGATTATATTAAAAGTCAAAGCATTCTGCTTTTAAATAGAGCTTTTATTGTATTTCACCTTTAGGATATGCTAGATGAGCTTCTATGCATTCCATGGCATGAATAAGTGGTTAGTAAATCCAAAGTTGCATGACTCAGTTCACCTTTGTGATACATGGTTGAAGGTAGATGGATGTGTCTGACTGTTTATGTCACAGAAGACCTTCTTTGTGAAAGACGTGGTGAAATAAATTTATGTTGACAGCAAAAATCATCCTTCTCCCCTGGCAGTTGTAAGAGTGCCTAGCAGAGTGGCAGCAGCAGTATAAAAATGTGTGGTCTCACTAAACCCAAAAGTTTTCAGTGTTCCAAGCCAGATGATCACATTCTTGTCATGATTATACTCAGTCCCCCTACCCTGAAATAAATTAAGACCTGCTGTCATGAAAGATAGGCTTTTGTATGAACATCAGAAGGAAGAAATATCCGTGGAAAGGTATCACTGAAGGTATGTTGTGCTTCTTACCTCCAGTGATACCTTTACACGTTATGTTGTGCTTCTTAACAACTAATGCTTTTGAAAGATATGCTTCTTTCACCACACCAGACAAAATTCTGTTGATGTCTCAGAAGCAGCAAGATGTCATTGTTCTGCTAGGGAAATGCTAAGAAGAATTAACTGGTGGCATAAAAATACTAGGAAAGGATGATTTCAATCAGGGCTTCTATTCTTGGCCTGATGACAAGAATTTGAATAGAGAATTCAGTAAAATAAATTAATAACATTACCTTAAATATCTTGAAGACAAATTACATGTCTAGCATCTTACCCAGGAAATGTGGAGAAAGGACAAGCAAAAGAAACAACAGCATGTGTTGATTTGAGAATCCAGAGCTTTAGGAGTGATTTCTGGACAACCTTGCCTAAAAAGACAATAGAAGTAATGAGGTGCTGCTAGTGCCAAAAGGGTTACAGCTAACCCTTGATCAGTGACACAGAGTCGAGTTGGAGGCCTGTAGCTAATGGTGTTCCTCAGGCGTCAGTACTGGGTTGAGTCTTATTCAACATCTTCATCAATGACCTGGATGAAGGGATGGAGTGCACCCTCAGCAAGTTCACTGATGATACGAAATTGGGGAGAGTGGCTGACACACCAGAAGGCTGTGTTGCCATTCAGTGAGATCTGGAGAGCTGGGCAAAGAGGAACCTAATGAAGTTCAACAAGGGTAAGTGTAGAGTCCTGCACCCAGGGAGGAATAGCCACCAGCACCAGTACAGACTAGAGGCTGACCTGCCGGAAAGCAGCTCTGTGGAGAAGGACCTTGGAGTGCTGGTGGACAATAAGTTATGAATGGGACAGCAATATGTTCTTGTGGCCAAGAAGGTCAATGGTATCCTGGGGTGCACTAAGAAGAGTGTGATGAGCAGGTTGATGGAGGTTCTCCTCCCCCTCTACTCTGCCCTAGTGAGGCCACATGTGAAGTACTGTGTGCAGTTCTGGACTCCCTAGTTCAAGATGGACAGAGAAATACTAGAGAGATTCCAATGGAGGGCTATGAGGATGACTAGGGGACTGGAGCATCTCTCACGTAAGGAAAGGCTGAGAAACCTTGGACTGTTTAGTTTGGAAAAGAGAAGACTGAGCGGGGACCTTACTGATGTTCACAAATATCTGAAGGGTGAGTGCCAAGCAGAAGGGGCCAGTCTCTTTTCAGTGGTGCCCTGTGATAGGATGAGGGGCAATAGTCACAAACTAGAACATAGGAAGTTGCACCTCAATATGAGGAAAATCTTCTTTACTTTGAGGGTGATGGAGCACTGAAACAGGCTGTCCAGAGAGGTAGCGGAGTTCCCTTCCCTAGATACTTTCACAGCTTGCCTAGGCACGTTCCTCCATGGCCTGTCCTAGGTGATCCTGTTCTAATAGCGGGGTTGGACTCGATGATCTCCAGCTGTCCCTTCCAACTTCTACCATTCTATGACTCTACAATTGTATGATTATAAAGGCATCTGATGACTTATTAAAAATTGGAAAAAACATAACCCAGTATTTTACCAGTTGTACTGGGACCAGGCTAGAGCTGTCTCAGATATCAGCCTCAAAGTGCTGCAGATTTGCACATTGACTCAAAGAGATTTTTTTTTTCTTTCTCTTAGGAAACGAGTGGCTACACCACAGAAAATAATAGTAATAGCTGCTGGTGGGAGTACTTGATACAAACTGAAGAACCGCACACTTTAGGTATATAATACTTTTCAATGACACCAACATCCCTGGCATCCTTGAAACAGAATTCAGTGGAAATATTAATGTGAACTTACTATGTTTGTGTATTCGAGTGCTTGGGAGATAGAATGGAAGTGTTATTTGGTTAGTAACATTGCACATTATTCACAAGCAGCATTTGCAGCAAGAGACATAACAGCAATGCTCAGTTTGAGAGGGCAGAAGGTTTAGGAGTATTCTGTGTCTGCACAGGTTTATACGCACACATTGTGCTTTAAACTGTGGGGAAATAGCAGCTGAAAGTTACTGAAAAAAAAACCTAAAGGGACTGTTGTTTTCTTCTTATCATAGAAATTATACAATAATGGAGACATACTGAAGTGATAATGCTTTGTTATATGATCGAAAACCAATCCAGTGTATTCAGTGCATCTTTCCCTTGTTTATTCATCTGTAAATCCAGATGATTAACCTTGTTTTATTTTTCTTCAACTCTGTCAAGACTGAACATTGCACTAGTGCCAAACTGCTGAGTACACGGATGCAAGCAAAGCAGGTTATTTAGAGCTGCTGTGATTGTTCCAATTCCTGTTTGAAGAAGCCAGTAAAATTTCATATCTGAGCCTGAAAAGAAACATTTAACTCTAGACTGCAAATAGTAAATTTGTGTGGGCATTAAGAGGCAGAGGGGAAAACAAGCATTAAAATCATCCTTGAGAGATGGTTTAAGGTCCTGCTTAATTTGTTGGGAACTCAGACCCTGTTCTGCAATGTAACTGGCGTTGTGTGTCTTGTTCAAGTCATCCCAGGCCAATGTTCTGCGTAATAAAAGTGAAACTCACAAGTCACAGTTCCTGTGTGAGTTTAGCGATACTGTCCTCATGCTCTTTACCACACAGAAGCTAAGCACAAGCTAGAATGTTTCTTCTGTACTCATGAAACTTAAGATTGGATCTGGGCTCAAATTTCTAAGAGGCAATGCTGAATTTTACCTAAGATCATAACTCTGCAGTGTTTTCTTGTGTTTTATTACTAACATAAATATGAGGCATATGCATCATCTTGTATCTGAAGAATTTTTTTCATAGCTATCTACAGGTTATCTATAGGCTGACAGAAGCACATTTATTACCATGAGCAAAGTGACCCCTAATAGATGCAGACTTAGTGCAATAATTGCCATCTGCTGTTTGAAACCTGTTTCAATGTCTCTTAACGTCATTATTTCTTCTGTTCATTTGTTATCTTTGTCTTTGATCAGCTCTTTTGTGTGGGATGGGGACACTACATGTGTTTTCACTGGCAGCTGGTAGACCAAAGTCTGCTTGGATGTGTCTAAACAGTTGGCTTGTCCTTGGAGAAAATATGGCACATCAGCTTGAGCTGTGAAAAAAACCTGACAGCTGAGCATCTCTTTCTCCACCTGGCTGATGATGACAAAACTGTTGGTGGATATGAGCACATGTGGCAATACTTGATCCTGCTGCACCTTGAACCTCTGCTATGTTCTCTGGGGTGAGAAAGTGGTAAAGTCTAGAAATCTGGGAGAGCCCCACGTTTCCTCTGTGTCAGTGTGCATTGAGGACATGAGGCTGGGGCGAGGGAGAAGGGAATTGCCCAGACTAGACTGCAAGTGTGTAAAATATAGGTTGCCTTTTGTATTAGTGTGATTTTTTTTTTTTCTTCTGTTCAATTTATTTTTCATTTTGTTTGGTTCTCCTATGAAGGGCAGTGAGGTATTGGATGGGGTATTAAGCTGCAAAGCTTCAGCTATTGCAGAACTGCTTCCCAACCTTTCAAATGTGAATGGTTATTTAGTAATATAAACTAGTAACCTCCTTACGTGAAGGTGACCATCTTCGTTGTTGCACTGGAAGTCTGCCTGACCACCTCTGAGAGGAAGAGTACAAGCATTATGCTTGGGCAAGGTCACAGATTCTCAGCCAGGACGTGATTTGTGGATGAAGCATGTGAGAGGACTTGCAGCAGGTTCACCAGATGCGTGTCAGCTTCTCTTGCTATTTTAGCAGAATATAGTTGTTCGTACCAGATGTATGGCATGTGTGTGGAAGCATGTGCATAGCATTCATTTCGAGGTGTAGTTTATATTGTATACAACCACTTGGGAGGGACTGCTTGGTTCTAATGAACATTCTTGCCACCATGCAAATCCTAGAATGTAAATAAATTTAGATCCTGGCCTTAAAAAAAATAAAATGAAAATCTGAAAAGTTCTTGGGCCAAAATATCCTCCAATGATACCCGCCTTGCTTAGTTGATTTTTCAAGAGTCAGTTTGACTGAAAGGAACTGTAGGAGGTCTGAATGCAATGGGAAACATGTATTTTTCAAAGGCTCTGTTTAGCAGATGACAATGATGCCTGTAGTCTATCAGCTGTTTCCTCATGGGGTCCTCATTTTCTTTTTTTGCAACTGAATTAGGAGGTTTTTTCTGTACCAGAACAGATCTACCTGTATCATTGGCAGCAACCGATGCATTCCCTGCAAATACAACAAGTTCAAAAGAAAACTTATGATTAACCAAAATAATAATTTTTAAACCATATTTTTGTTTGTTTCTTGTGAAGCTTGAATTGGTGGGTTGGAAGACTTTCTCTCAGTGCATGGGTAGTGTTGTGTTTTAAAAGGTTTTGTTTCCATAGGCTAAGAAGTCATTTCAGACTTTTATTTTCAGTGAGCTCTAAGTTATCTTTCCCCAGGTATTATTTTCATTTTGAATTACTGCAGCAGTTTGTTGTTTTTTTTTTGTTTGTTTTTTTTTCCATTCCTATCTTGGGTACAGTTTTGAGGTATTTCAGGTAGGTTTTATGCTTTATGACTTTTTTCTGATTAACTGAAGTATACTTTCAGGTTTATATTCTCCAAATATTATTTTCACTGTGGAGTGGTAACAGTGATCAGAGGTTGTTTCAGGTAGGTAAAGTTCGTTGACCTTTTTTTTTCCAAGCAAAGCCACCTTAACTTTAAAAATAATGCAAAGTCTACTAATGCTCTGCAGCAGTCTGGACATAACAAATAACTTGGTTTAGTTTTAATTTTACATTTGTGTACCTTTATCATTAGATTGTTCTTGCTCAGGTTTGAGAATATATTTCTATCTACAGGGGTGAATATATGTTGCCCTGTACGAAGCAGCAGTTGTGGTGTGAAGAAGCAGTGCTAAATCAGGAAAGATCAAAGAAAACCTGTACTCAGGCATACAGATAATCTTTAAATAATTCATTAAATTTACAAATGTCTTGGTTTTATTTCCTACCAAATATTGGTCACATTTCTTCAGATGACTTCCAATTTTATATTTTTACATTGTTCTAAAGAACTGCTGGAGAAATTTCAGAAAAGTGTTTGTCTAAGCTATAATTGATTACAAGGTGAGAATCATAATAAAGAACTCATCAGTAGTGTTAACATGCTCAAAAGACCTGAAAGAAAAGGAGGCATTAGGCTTTGTTAGTTATGTCTATAGCCATGTGGAAAATTCTTGGGTGTATTGTAGTGGTCTAGGTGGAGTATTTGCTGACTAGAAGCTGCACTAGGAAACCAGGAAAAAGGAGAGGAGAGCAGCATTGGTACCACCTGCACTTACCAATTGTGACTCGCATTCTTCCAGGACAGCCATATAGCTGAAAAAAACCCAACGTACCGTAGGCCATAAAGGACTGTCCCATCTGGATGGAGTCGAATCATTCGGTTTTTCACTGTCACTCCATGGACAAATGACTTCTTGTCATTTTGGAAATATGTGTCCGGCACCCAGAGCTGGTCAGCCACTCTGTTGTCCAGAGTTAGGTTCAAAGGTATCCCAGAATAAGAGAGCCTTTTATCCCTCCAGGACTGCTGGAAGTACATGGTCAGGGTGTAGTCCTAGGGAAAAAATAAGAAGGGCTTAGTGTACCTTGCGTGCCAATTAACAGAAGTTGTTTTTTTTTTAGGTAACTCTCAGTAACTGAGTATCAGTAGCAATGGGTAATTTAAGGATCGTTAAGATGTTGTCATTAATCATGATTATAAGTCTTGGCCTGTTCATGTTAATGTTGATCTTCGCACCACTCACCAATGGCAGAGACAACCACAGCTCTAGAAACCTCTTGAGCCAGAGGGAATACACAGTACATCTGGTCTTCAGTCTGTGGATCACACTTAAATGTTTTGTGATTTTAAATTTTTTTTTTATTATATTTATTTTTTTTAATGTGAAAACAGAAGGGTTTTACCTGGCCTCAGCCAAATAGCACTTTATACCATTGAGTACATTCTTTTGATATTCCTTCCCTTCATCCTGAAAGATTCCCCCCACAATTCAGAAAGGCCATCAGTCCCTAGACTCAAGAGAGCAAATACAATCTTAGAACGTGTAATGGACAACTTCCCATTCTGCATCTACTGAAATTACCAGATGTAATCACCTTAGATAGCCAAGTACACCTCACCTCAGCCTGGGGAATGTGGTGTTTTCTGTCCTTGGCAATCAGATATTACCAGATAGAAAATGAACATTTTCTCTTGATTATCATATTACAGCTTAGGTGAAATAGCATTTATGCAGTCCTTCTGCTTTCACTTAGTCTGAAAAGAAATTGTTCTAAAAGGTTTCTGGTCTGATTTACTCTCTTGTGACTGTCTTTCCGGGAATTTGCTGATTTTTAAAGGTAGTCAGCTTTTTAAAGTTGAAAAGCCCATCTCACCTGTAGCTGATGATGTTCTTAAAAGATGACTAGAACAGCAGTATGTGGACTATTAGTTTCCTCTTCCCCATCTCCTCCCTCAGCCCCCTTTTGAAACAGGAGGTCATTTTGTCACTCATTTTTATGGTAGATGTGCAGCAAAATTACAGCTATTATTGAAAAATTGATCAAGGGTAAGGTTTTATTGTGTGAGGGGTAAGATTTTCTTTCATGTGAAGGAAAGCCTTTCCTCTGTCACCCTCACAAATCTTAGCCTGAACTCTAATTTTTTTAAGAAATAGAGGCCATAAAAGCTCTCTGATGTGATTTTTCTCTCTTCAACTTTGTGGCTTCTTAAGGCTGTGTAGTTGCCATGAAATCAAACCAGTGTTGCTACCTTTCAAAAAGACATTCTGCCTAGAATGTTGCATATAGCAGAGCTGTAAACTATAGATTTATCACCAGTAAAATAAGTTAATGAAAATACTGTTCTTTCTTGCCCTGGGCTTGTAGTAGTTGTTTTGTATGGAGGAAATTCCATGACTTGGTGATCAGTGATAATATGCAACAGAACAATTACATCCATGCTGAACACCGATTTGCAAGGATTTCATAGATATGCCCTTTTCTAGGCCTGCAAAATGATAGTTACCCACAATAGACCCAAGAAGTGTTCTTAGGCCAAAAGCCTAAGTCTTCTTCCTAGCCCAGGTAAGTAGGAGGAAGTCAGGACAGCTTCTTTTGCTTTTCAGACCACACTTATCAAGCCTAGAACTACAAAGTAATGTAGCGATTGTTGCGCTGAACTCTGCTAAGAAGGTGGTTGTGGTGGGTTTGACCTTGGCTGA
>VWZK01012127.1:0-33003 GCA_013396935.1 Baryphthengus martii
TCCTCCGCCTTCCCCTTGCTCCGCTCTGGCCTGAAGCGGGCGCCGCGATGGCTCCGGCCGCCGACCGGGAGGGCTACTGGGGCCCGCCGACCTCCACCTTGGAGTGGTGCGAGGAAAACTACGCCGTCTCCTACTACATCGCTGAGTTCTGTGAGTGACCTCTCCGGTCCCTGTCCCGGCCCTGGAAGCCGCGTCCTGCCGCTGCCTAAATCACCCCTTGCCCCCTCCAGCCCTCCGTGCCCTCACCCCACTGACTAGGCCCCATAGTAGGGGAATCCCCCCCTTCCTCCTCCATGGCCCCTCTTCCTGAGGGGGGTCGAATGGCCGGGTAACGGGGACCGTGCTCCTCAGCCAGCCCCGGCGGGTGGAAATGGATGTTTTCCTGTCCCCATCCCCTCCCCCCGCAATCCATGTCTTAAGGAGAGAGTGGTGTAGTGTTCTCTCTCCGTGTTGTTTGGACCCCCCCATCCTAAGTCTCTTGCTTCGGCCTGTGTCCGAAGTACGGTGGGGTAGAAGAGTATCTGGGGGCTTAAGGCAGCCAAGGTGGGGTGGTCGGGTGAGGTGAGTCTCAGGGGGCTTGGCACCGGAGCAGGGGTGGTACTGTGGCACTACGTGGATGGAGTTCACACTGAAACCGTGTTTGGGCTGCCGTGCTGTAAAGCCGAGCAGCTCTGTGGTTCTGCTCCACTTGAGAGGAGATGCGAGCTTCTCCCCAGCCACTGCCGGTGAAACCAAGGAAAACTATTCAGGGAGAGCAGGAAAGGAGAAAGTATCTTTGCATGGAAGGTCTTCATTCAGAAGAGACACTTTCACCCAGCTGGTCTTGACCATCAATCATCAGTTTGCTCTGTTGCAGGTGGTGGGAGTTAGTATAGCTCGAAGGGTCGCTCAGTTACAAGTGGTGGTCTTTCAGGATAGGTCAGAGCA
This sequence comes from Baryphthengus martii, assembly GCA_013396935.1. Taxonomy (NCBI): domain Eukaryota; kingdom Metazoa; phylum Chordata; class Aves; order Coraciiformes; family Momotidae; genus Baryphthengus; species Baryphthengus martii. The sequence goes on from VWZK01012127.1 coordinate 928, forward strand.
ACGGCAAGAGAGCAGGCTGTTGTTTTGGCTGATTCAAACTCTTATTTGTAGGCAATTAGGAATTAAGATATATGCAAATGCACTTTAGGGAAATAATAAGGTACTTCAACTACAGGGTCATCCAGCAGGTGCTTGAGAAGGGAGTACATTGTGGTAGCTGGTAAAGGATCAAGCCTGTTACTGATGCTCTGTTGAAAAATTAAATATTTTTATATCCTAGGCAGTGACTTTAAAGGGTGTGGTAGTTGTAGTTATGTGCTGCCACCTGACAGACACCCTGTCCTACAAACAAACTTTCATGCATGCAAGATAGGTGGCTGCTTTTGAAGTGTTAAGACCACAGGAAAATAGTACTGCAGTGAACAGGCTCAGCTACCCTGAAGTGCTTGGAGTGGGCAATCTGAGGAGGCCTTTTGCATAGCTGGGATGCTTCAGCACTGCTTTGGAAGAGCCTGTGGCATGTAGGAGATGGAAGGTTTTGGGTGTCCGTGCCAGGCTGTGACTCCTGGTTACAAGTGCTGACATGGGTGAAGAACCAAAATGAATGGTTGTGAAAGAGGTTTCAGAGTGTGGGAATGGGAAGGAGCACAGCATCTGAATAGCAGTAGCATAGGCAGCATACAAGCTCGGAGGAAAAAGGAAGTTGGTGTGTAGATTTATGGCTGAGAATAGACAGGCCAGCTGAAGAGGAAACAAAATGAAATACTCTTAAAATGGGACAAACATAGAAGTATTTAAATAGAATGAGAGTTTTGCAGAGTATGTATTTTTGTGTTTTTCTCATGGTAAAAAGTAATTTGTGAGATAATCCTCACAGGGAAGCGGAAACTCTTGTTAGTTCACCCGTGTAAAAATAAATTTGACTACTATGTAAATTTTTAAAATAATCCCCTCATTGTTCGCCATGGGAACTGAAACTTTTAATCCGCTTCTAGGTTATGCAGGAGAAGGAAGATGAGGATTAGATTAATGGTGGGAGGTGGAAAGGTGTGTGTTCTAAAGGGAAACATAATTATATAGGAGGTCTGGCCTCTTCTGTCAGTTTTGGTGTTTGAGATCACAGTGTTGGTCTGTCAGTTGTGCTGAAAAAAAAAAGTGTATAAGGACTGTGCTGTATACTTAACATTTAAATGGTCCAAATTTAAAAAGCAAAACAGTATATATATAAGCCCACTTTAGAGTTAGTTTAACAGTAGATAATTTCAGTAGAGATGTCAAGCTGATTTAGATTTTCTTTAGCAGTAATTCTGTAACTGCACTTTCAGGGTCAGAGGAAGTAATTTTATTTTTTTTTAGTGATATGAACCCACTGCATTTAAATTTTAACCAGCAAAAGTTGGTTGGCAAGGAAACTTTCATAAAATGGCTAAGGAACCTTTCCCAGCTTTCTCTAATACTTAATGTGAGGCTAATTACTTTGAAAGATCAGAGATACATTACCCTGAAATCTCATTGCTTTAGCAGGAGAGCTGAGAGTGTATTTGGGATCTGTGTGGCCCAGTGGTTCTCCATCAGTTGCTGTGCCTGTATGGCCTCCTCAAAAATTCAAATTTAGAGCACAGACAAACCAGAAAGTACACAAATATTTTTCTCAAGAGTTCTCATTGTGGTCACTTTTGAGATTGCTGGTACTGTTTTTAAAACTCGTGCACAATGGCTATTACTTTAAACGTTACCTTACGGAAGAGTGAAAATCATTTTCTGACTTCTCGGTGTCTTGGTACCACTCAGTTAAGCTGATGGTATTTAAAAAAAAATTGCATTAAATGTTCATTATAAATAATCTGTAAAAACCTGTTGGAAGCACAAAGCTTAAAGGATACTGCCAGGTCCAAATCAAATACTGTGTTTCCCTTTGGTTGCAGGCTGATGAGCCACACTGAAAGCTTGTGCAAATTACGTCTTTGTGGCATTTAGCAATTTGTTTTTAATATGCCATTTTAGTACAGATTGCTACATTGTGTTCCAAAAGCCTACACGCAGTTCTCTGTCATTCACGCCTTAAAGAACTAGTGTAAATTGTATGTATTCATCTATTGGACTTATTCAGAGATGTGAAGATAAGGTGGTTTTAGTAACACTTCATATTTGCATTCTCTTGACCTACCTGAAGCACGCTGACCTGGATTCAAAGATTCATTATTTTAAATAGTGAAAATGATTTTTCTTGCCTTTCTGAGTTTGCACCTCACCAGTTCTCCTTTATGGAGGTGGATGACTGACTGCTCTACATCCTACTGTAGAATATTAAACCAATTGAAATAGAAAACCAGTTGAAAAGAATCATTTTGCCAGCTTAACTATATTAAACTCTAAACCAACTCTTATATCCCTCACTGACCAAGTCTATTGTATGTTGTAGTAATTCCTTCTTCTCAGGTTTCTCAGGAGTTTTGGATTGACTCCTGTATGCTAGAGGGCAAGTAGTAGAGATCCTTTTTATTTTTTAAAACTAATCTTTTCCAGCTCCCAGTGTGTGTATGCTGAATTACTCAAGCTTCTGCACACCAACCTAAACAAAATAAGAATAATAAAGGAAAAAAACCCAGCATCCTCCCACCCAAGCAAACAGGACAGGGTCAAATGCAAGCGCTATTCTGAAATGCTAAGTGCTGAAATGTTCCGATTTGCTCCTTGTTTTGGGAGAGTTGATATTTCAGGCCAGTTTAGCCCATGTAGTGTTCAGTTCTGGGAGTCTGTTTTGATGTGAATGTCTCTAGGACAAGTGTCTTGCCCTTCTTGCATTCACTGTCATCCCTGTAAGAAGGGTTTGTCTTGTAGAATATGAGGAGTGGCTATAACTAAGCTTCATAGATTTGCTTTCTTGAAAACATGGAAAGTAGTATTAATTTAAACCAATATTTTAAATTCAAAGGAGCCCTCCCTGTGTGGTATCCAAGGCCTTACAATTCTCAGTCAGGAGAATCATGGGGACGAATTTGTTGTTGCTATCAACTTAGTGCTGTGTTTCAGTTTGGATCAAACTGTTTTGATCCAAAGTGATGTTTCCAGGTATGTGAAATACTGCCTTGAGCTATTACTGTCCATGAGTAATGTGCATCACCTACAACATGACTACTTTTGAGACAATATATCCTTATGTTGGCGTTTACACTAGCGAGCATCTGGAATATAGCTTCAGGCTTCTCAAGGAATTGGTGAAATCGTTTCTTTCTTGGCTCCTGGTCCTGTCTCAGTGCATTCTGCTACCTTTATGTAAGAAAAGATTATTTTATTTTTATTGCTAGATTCATTGCTTTTTGTTTCTATTAGAGATCTGGTAAACAAATATTTGTAATTGTGTTTTCTGTATGGAACAGATAATGAGAAAGCCCATGTTTCCAGCTGCTTTTGCTTCTCTTCCTTAAATCATCCCTAATTTTGCCTCAGACAAGAGATAAGAGATTGAGATGACTGTTACCTGTGCTGTTACGTGTGAAATATCTCATTAACATGTAGACTGCCATCCAAGCATTCCCTACTTTGTGAACAGTGACACACAAATACTGGGGTTTTTTTAAGCTTTGCTCAAAAGAAGACAGCTGTCAGATGCACAGATCTCTGATTTGCATAGGGATCATTACTTTACAACTTGCAAAATTTTCTTGAAGTTAGAATAATGTCATTAATACTGAATTTCAACTGCCACATATGTACTGTCACCTGTTTCTCTTGGGCATCCTGCTGTATATTGCCTCTTTTGCCAGAGGCTTTGGAAGGCAGCCAGAGGCTGATGGGCTAGGTACTATCTATGTGAATTAAAAATAGAGCAAAGCCAACTCTGTCTGGCTTCAAGAGCTGTGTCTGTTCTTTCACTAATAAAGTGACAGGTGAAGGAAGAATCATCAGGATTAACTGAGTGTGATCGGTGCAACTGCTTGGCTGCGGCTGAATTATTTAAAGGCATCATGACACAGATGGGTTCTAAAGTGCGATTTAAGAGAAGACGATGTCACAGCCTCTCAGACTTTAAGACTGAAAGGGATTTGAGTGTGTAACTTTAATGACCTAATTGCAGGAAGCCATATCACAGGTTTCCTCTTTAAATTTATCAGACTCCTTTGCGGAGCTCCCTCAACTTAGAGGGTAGAATGGACAAAAAGGTGACAGGAACATTTAATTGATGGTGTCTATAAATTACAGAGCAGTGCTTGGCTGTGAGATGCCTTTTAAGATGAACACTTGTAGCTTACTTTTTGTAGTGTGGATAAAAAGAAGTTGAAAGAGGGGTTCCTTCCTTCAAAGAATAGTATAGCAGACGAAAACTCATAAGCCAGATAGATGGTCTCTGCTGTCATGCTTTCTTATTCTTGTAATGATTTTAAGTCAGTGGCAAATACTGTTGCAATAATTTATTTCCCTTCCCAGATGGTAAATGTGTATACTTGATTTAAGCCTAAAGATAATCTTGTGGCACTGTTTAGATGCATTTTGCCACAATGAATGGTTTTTATATTATTAGGATTTTTTAGATATTCCTTTATTTTTGTCTCTTTGTCACTTTGTCATCTCTGATGCAGCTCCACGTTTCATCTTATGACAACTTAATTTTTCGTTTTCCCGAGAACTGCTATTGAAAGACAGGGTCAAAGGCTTTTGGAAAGTCTACATTTGTCCAATCAACAGTTCTCATTTATCCATCACTTATGGATATGCTTAAAACTTGATGGACGTTCTGGTAATGGAACACCTGTGTGTATATCTGCTAATACTTGTGTGGTTATTAAGTGACAATAAAATTCTCAAATATGCTTTAAAGAAGCATTTGATTACTCTGTAATTAGTGCTTCATATTCAGTACTTGTACAGCTGGCAGTTGGACATCTGCCACTCCAAATGGTATCAGAGCAGCGGCATTTGTACAATTTAATTTTGCTTCTGTACAAACTAAGGCAGATTTATGGATTGCATGATACAAATTTGCAGAATGTATTTGTAGCTAGAAGTAGGAAGATTAATGTAAAATAAATGATGGTAAAGGAATGCTGCTGACTTAAATGCCTTTAAATGAGCCTTTAGTCACAGATAAAAATGACTATTGTCATAATTGAAAGACAAAAGTGTCTTTAGTCTGGGGTTTCTTGTGTCTTTTTGTGTGTGTGTAAGTGCTATTTATGTAATGCATTTTCCAGATTTGCCAAAGCCTTTCACAGATCAGTGGGGAAGATGTTTTTTTAAACAAAAGAAAGATTTAATAATGACTGCAAAAATGTTCAAAGGAACTCTAGGAGTTGTCTCCAGTCTCAACAGCTCAGCAGTGTAAGGTGGTTTTATCTTGCGGTGCATGCAAGGTGCTAACACACTTCAGAAAAGCCTAAAAATTACTGAAAGGTTCTTGGGTCATGAAAGGTTTAGAAAATGCAGAGAGTTCTTTTAGCTCAAAATATGTATCCAAAAAATGAACTTCCTAATGCTAGAAGGGAACCCCCTTACAAGTGGTTATCAGGGAAAAGCTACCTACCTTTGATTGCTTTGAGTTTTCTAGGTGTGGGGCTCTACCCTGCCTCATGAGTTACAGCCATTTTTTCAGTTGGTTAGCAGAGAAACTGAGCTGCTGCTTGAATTAAAGGTGCTTGGTTAGTCTGTGTTTGTAGAAGTGCTGCAAGGAAGGGAGGAAGGTGTCAGGAAGGGAGAACCTTCTAGAGAATGTTACAGCTCAAAAAAAACCCAGAGCAGCACTGCATTAGTGTCCTTTTTTTACCATTAATTGATCTGAATAGAGGCATATAGCCATATAGGCAAGCTCTGGACAAAGTCCCAGTGATTTTGCTGGACACTGCTTAGATTTAAGTTTTCAGGCATAGATCCTTTTGTGCACTTGAAAATGCTGCTGTGAAATACCTGAGGGTTTTGTGCTGGCTCAAAAACTTGAAGTGTCTGATCAGGAGATTTTTTTTTTTCCTATCTATTTTAAAAAGTTAATTTCCTTGAGGAAATACGCTGCATACACACTGTGATCAGTGACTGAAAAACGGACATTTTCTAAGTGATTGGTGCAATCAGCATCTGCAGGATCATTATTTCCTTCCCAGGAAGGCTCATCTACCTCTGGCAGAGTGTGTACTTCAGCGTGTCTGGAGTTTGGGAGGCAGAAGTAGCCCTCTCTGTCAATCCCAGTGGGGAGATTGCACCCTTTGTGCCCTCACTCCAGCCTTACAAGGTTCCTTTCCTTTTTTTTTTTCTTTTTTTTTTTTTTTCTCCTTTCCAGCAACTGGTGACTCAACCTGCCCTCTACGTTGCGGAGCTTTCCTGAGGGAAATTCCGAACTTTATTTCAAAATTGAGTTTAACGTCCAGCAGTGTATCTGTTTCGCAGCTGTGTCCTGGGGCTTTATTGTTTGTTTTTTTTTATTTGGCTTTGAATTATGCCTTGGTTCCTTTGGACTTGTTTTCCAAATCCAGTGTCCTTGGAGTGACCCTGGAATGATGTGTGCAGAGCGTGTGTCTCTTACAGGATCTCCAGCTGGTTTTGTGAGCAAGAGGCTATTTTCCCTTTCAGCAGTACTGCCCTGATTCTCCTCTCTGATCAGAGGAGCTGGAGAAGGGGATGAGTGTGGGCTGGTTCAGCTAGACAGGGATCTTAGTTTGACTTTTAGGTTTGAGGAGAAGGCAAGGATCAGTCTCCTTTAGGCAGGAGAGCAGGCAAGAGGCGTTAGAAAAAGGCGTGGTGTTGGATGCTGAACATCTGCTGCAGCCTAACAGCACAAGGTGAGTGAAGCCAAGACAGCATACATAACTAACTCACAGTAGCCATGCCTCTCCCTCGGTTTCTTCCTTCACATCTCCCTTTCTGTGAGTCATGGGTGTATGACACAGGACACCAGAGTATGTTTTGTATGGATTCCAACTAGTAGGATTTCAGAGGATCGGCTTTATGGTCATAAAGCACAAACCTGGAAGCTCTCTGTTTTATACAGTGCTTTAATGAGCTCATTATTTGCAGCGGAAGCTCAAGATACTGCTCCTCCATGGGCTGGATTTTTTTAGTAATTGCTAATTTCACTTGGTTAAGGATTTTCATTTGGATAAGATCCAGCAGCTAGGAATCAGATGCACTATTAGATCAAAGAAATTCTGTAGAGCTGTGTAGCATAGCTGAGCATTAAAATTAGCCTGGACACGGACAGTCTTGGGACAGTATTTCTGTATTGGATCTGTTGTTAGTTCATCAGGTTTTCTTCATTTTCCCTGGCCAACGCCATGTGTTTGTTCACGCGGAGACCTGCTTCTCAAGTGAAAGCCCACCATTCAGATCGCTTTTAATGGGTGTTTTGACCTTACCATGAGGAAACCCAGGGTTATCTGAAAAAGTACTTGTCTTTGAGAAACGGGATCTGCAGATCTGACGTTTTCTGAAATCAAATAGGTCACCTACAGCAGGGAGCTAAAATGACCCAAAGGAGTGATTTAATTGTCACAGAGTGGAATTCATGTTTCTCCTTGGTAAAATGGGTGTATTTTTCCTGTATGAGTACTTAACAAGATTTTCTGCCTAAGAAAGGATCTGCTTGTGTGATTCTCATTATAGACTTGATTGCTCTTGGAGAGAGTTTCCAGTGCTCTCCCTCATCCTGCCAGTGACTGCCAGGTCTAGTGCTGTCCCCAGACCTGGTCTATGGGTTACTGCACTCAGGAGGAGAGGTGAAGGATTTATTTCTACCAATGTCCCTTCATTCCTCCCTCAGGATATACATCTCTTTCAGGTTTTAAATCTTGTAGATTTAAGGAAAAAAAAAAAAAAAGTAGTAGCTCCAGGTGATACTTTGCTCCTGAATGAAAACTGATGTCTTGATCTTTCTTTTTTCTTTTTTTTTTTTCCTTTGAGTTTTTCTTTATTTTCCAATCCCTTTTCACCATTGTGGAAATAACCCACGTAAGCAGAGAGAACTAATAGTATGTAACGTGCTGACCAGTGCATGAGTAAACAGCCTGGAAAATTGCAGAAGCAAATTCTGCAATTCAGGAACAAAAATTTAGAAAGAAGGTTGGCAACGCGCTTTTGTTCATAGCACGCTATAGCTGCAGGTCTGGTTCTGCAAATGGCCGCAGTTCAATGCCATCTTCCTAAAGCTGCAGCTGACAGCAGCAGTGTGGAAGTTCACCGCTTTCTTTATCAGTAGCAGAGTGAAAACCAGGTAAGTGTTGCCAGGTTGTATCACTTGTGTCTTTTTCAAGCTAGTGAGTGCAGTCTCTAATAAGAATCAGCTCAATTGAGTTGCGTAGATGCCCTGGAAAGCAGCAGAGAAGTGCATCGTGGTAGTGAAATCATACAGCAGATGTTGTTTTCGTTCACTTAAACTGCTGTGGCTTTGTGATCTGTGATACCACAGTTGCTTTTCATTCAGAGGTTTGCGGTTTGGTGGCTGCTGAATTTTTCAAAGTCCAAGTTTTATCTTTCTGTGAGGCCCCGCAAAAGGCAGTGTCTAACATCAGCGTGGTACTCAAATGTTAAAACTCTCGAGTCCATCCCAGTTTAATTTGTCTTTCCCTTTCTTTCTGTGTTCTGTAGGCTGCAGAGAAATAAAGTTAATTCCTTTTCTTAAACACATTCCATTCCAGGCTCTTCAGTTTTTCCTGCCTTTAAACTGTTCCATGTTGATTTCCATGTGGCTTTTGTATCAACTTTTTTTTTTTTGCTTCCTGCTTTATGGTACTTTTCCCATATTTGTCTCAAATCTGTCCTCTGAAAGTTTTCTCTCTTAGTCCTTGGGCCACCATTTGTGCTGAGATCTTGGATTTTGTGTTGAGTTTTCAACTGTTTATTATTCAGTACAATTGATCTCTGCCCACATGGTTGCTACCCATGTTATGAACTGTTACTGTGTAGGTACTATACTAAGTTATATTGATAACAAAAAGACAGCATTTAAAGATGGTACCTCCGATAGGTTGTACATCTCTTCCTGTATTTGGTTTAGATTGTGAGATACTTAAGATTTGGGTTTTGATCTTACTGTCTTTGTGGAGAAGAAACTTCATTTTTCCCTCTAGATAAAATAGCTTTGGCCAAGGTTTGTGGGTAGGTAGTCAGCTGCCAGTATTTTTCTTTTCATTTTTCAAGCAAGACCAGGAAATTTGTCCTGAAATGACAGTTGGACAGTGACTATGTAATAGAGTTGGAGATAGAAATTGTGGACTAGGACTGACAACCTTCAAGTCCTGGGTTGGTGTATTAATTGGATAATACTGAAAGTTCTTGCCAGAGGTTATCGTACTAGCCGGAAAAGGTTATGAAGCCTTCAGAGAAAGAAGTACTTACATAAGAGAGATGAAGTTGGGTATTGGAGGTCTGGTAGACAGTAAGTTCACCATAAGCCAGCGTGTGCCCTTGTGGCCAAGAAGGCTAATGGTATCCTGGGGTGCAGTAAGAAGAGTGTGGCCAGTAGGTCAAGGGAGGTCATTCTCCCCCTCTATTCTGCCCTGGTGAGGCTGCATCTGGAATATTGTGTCCAGTTCTGGGCTCTCCAGTTCAAGAGAGACAGACAACTACTGGAGAGAGTCCAGCGGAGGGCTATGAAGATGATTTGGAGACTGGAGTGTCTCTTACAAGGAAAGATTGAGAGAACTGGGACTGTTTAGCCTGGAGAAGAGAAGAATCAGAGGGGACCTTATTAATGGCTATAAATACCTAAAGGGTTGGTGCAAGGAGGATGGGGCCAGACTCTTTTCACTGGTGCCCAGTGACAGGATGAGAGGCAATGGGCACAAGCTGGAACACAGGAGGTTCCATCTAAATATGAGGAGAACTTCTATTGAAGAATTTGAGTAATTTCTGAAATCAAGTGCCTTTCTTGTATTACGTATTCCAGGTATCCTTAGGATTTTTTCATTTAAGGCAGTCCTGGAAAAAAAAAAAAGTTAGAGACAGATGGGATTTTCTGTTAGTACTGCTGATAAGAGAGGGAATGTCACCAATCAGTGCACTGTTTACCTGAATCAGGCTGTGGCCACTGAGTAGTTTCATTATCCCTATGTACTCTGTTTTACTTTTGAAGGTGAGATGCTATGTAACAATTTCCTACCATCTAAGTAAGGTAAAATGTGAAAGAATGGCGTGAACCATTAGCAGGAGAGACTTTGAGTGTTCTGGCCATGCAGAGTAAATCCGTGCTGATAGGAAGAAAGAGAGGAAAGCAAGAGGATTTGGATTTTGAAGAAAGGGTACTCAAACTAAAGCTACAAGTTCTAGAAATGTGCGCTATTCTTTGCCATCCACATGCAGTGACCATTTTGGGCTCCCCATGTGCTCAGCTCTCCTGTGTCGCTGCACAGCTCCTGGAAGAGTCCTACCAGCGCCTGTGAGATGATACCTAAAGCATATTGTGCCTCAAGTTGATAATCTCTGTTTGATGTGAGATGCTGGGCTGGATATACTCTGGTCAGTTGCCAAAAGCTGTGTTCTGCTCTAGACAGACCCTGAGGCTCAAAGGATTTGGTGCAGACTTTGTGAAGCCAAGGTGCTGACACCAGCATAGAAGAAGAAAGGATGGAAAGAGTTAAGCATGATGAAAACAAAATGGATGATCACTGTGATATCATTGGTCCCTGCTTAGTTTTAGCAGTGGCTAAAGAGTCAGCTTCCTCATCTCAGTTCTTTCCTTCCAGTCTGACATCATCAACCTGTCCTAAAATAACATTTAAAATACATTCCATTTTGTTTTCCAGTAAAGGCTATAATAGAAGCAAATCTGCCCTTCAGCAACAAGCTTATTTAATCTAATATTCTAACTTTACATCATCTCAGTCTAATCTCTTTAGACCTTGATTGCATTTTCCAGCTCTAAGTACTTGCTTTTGCGAGCTTTCTAGATTGATATTTCAAATGATCTGCCTCTGTCAACTGTTTTTACTTTAAATTTACTTGCAAAATCCTTCCAGGTGTACTTCAAAGTAATTGATCTGCTTGCTGTCATCTTAGGTGCATATTTATCAGGGAGATGATGCTTTCTTTTCCATGCAACTTCCCAGACTCTGAGAAAGCAATATTAAAATACGACAGCATGCCATATCAACTAATTGTAATGCAAGTTTATTCTTTGTAGTTCAGTTAATGGTGAATATCTTGTGTTGGAATAAAATGTCATGTAAAGGAGCTGTGTACTATCATATTTGTCCAGGCTGCTTCCCGCAATTTAAAAAAAGATAGCCAAAGATAGATTCTAGTACTTTTGTTACATCCTTAAATACTGTTATTTTTTGTATGATGGTCCTTTAAAAACCCAAACCCCATTTAGTAATGCTTCAGAATGTCCTACGCTTGTGGTAGGCATAGACGTGATAGGCATAGTTAGAGCCACAGTAAGATAATTAGCAAAACTGGCTTCAAAAGTGAGGAACATGGCCTTTTGATTTAACTGTTGTAGCTTGTCACTTCAGAATAATTTCCTTGCAATTGATTTCATAATTATCTGTTAAACATCACAGCTGGTCCTCTGCATTTTGCAATCTGCCCTATTAACTCTTTTCTGAGGAATGGCATCTCATGCAGATCCCTGGACTTCAGTCATGAAAGGCTTCAAGACAGATCTCTCTGAAAAACAATCAGTCATCCTTCCTCAAAAAATCAAACCAAGTTCTGGGTCTTCAGACACTTCTTCATTTGTGAGTGCCTTGAAGAATTCCATGATGAGGAGGAGGACTCCATTACACTAAACATTATAAAAGCTGGTAATAAAAACATTGTTTCTGGGAAGTACCCGATTCTTCCTCTGAGGGTATTTTCGACTTTGAAGCTGTATTTATGCAAGGTATTGTGGTGAACTTAGTCATTTTTATTGTGGTAGGTAAGGATAGTCTAGTGGCTAGAGCATCACTTTGGTATTTGAAAGTCCTGCCTTCAATTTTATGCAGGTTTTTCTGTGACTCAGTGTCACGGCGGCACCCACAAAACAAACAGCAGCCGCTATCCAAAAATGGGATTCATTGCAACCAGGGTTGCCAGCACTCCTTTTGACCAAATACAGGTTCGGATGTCTGTTGGGAAGTTACTACACAACTGATTCCTAAGTTTAAGGAATGACAAACCAAAATGGGCAAACCCTCACTGATAAAAGGGGAAACCTCCCACACCAGAGTGCCCAAGATACCACTCACCAAAAGGAGAGGCGAGGCTCACTTAATCCACGGAGACTCCCTCAATCCGTGGAAGTATCCTTGGACCGCGTGCCCAAGGGGAGGGTCCAACGGCTAGACCTGTTGCTCTGCGAAGAACCGACTCAAGTCGGGTCTTAGGCAGGACCCCATTTGTACCCTAGTTGAAGGTGCACTGTGGGCATTCTCATTGGCTGAGGGACAGGCTTGGACAAAACACAGAAAAGCCCACAGCCTGAGTCTGTTTGCTGAGGGGTCCAGACACTGAGATGCCTGTTAAGCACCACAAGGTGTGACTGAATAGCCGAGGCCTCGAACTGCTCTGGCCCGAGGCACCAAGCTGCTCAGCACAGCCCATGTGTTTTGTCTGGGGGGGAGGCTGTACTTGCCACACTCAGGCACCCTCTTCTAGCCTGTTCCTCTTTTTGTGAGGATATCGAAAATAAATACACGGAAGACTGGGATTGCTCAGACACTGCAAGAGTGGAAACTAAATAGGTAACCAGTATGTTTTAGATTTGAGGGAAAAGAACAAAAACTTCTTAGCCCAGCAATGAATGTCTCACAATCTAAGTTTAAATCTGCATTATGAACGCAAACGTTGGATTTCTAGGATTGCAAGGGTATCAGATTCTTGTGAAGACAAGTGAGGAGCTTTAAAATTTGGATTTGCATAGTATTAGCTTTCACTCATTTATTTTTACTATAATATACCTAAGAATCAAGGTCAATGTTAGTACAGTCTCCTGTTAGGTTCTAATTTTCTAGTGTCTTTCCTCCACAGTAGCAAAGCACTTTGCAGAGAGGTGAGGGTGAAGAAAAGGATAGCTTAATTGTCACCTCGGGCAATGCAGAAACAGTTTAATAATAAGTGCTTTTGTGAGAGGTGCATACAAAAGAGAGGCCTGTGCATTAGAAAACATACCCACACTTTGCAGGTTGAACTGAGCTTTCTCGTGTGTGCTTTGTTAGTCAGGAGTGTCGAGCTTTTTCTTCTAATTACCTTTTGATTGTTTTGAAGAACACAAATGTGACACTGAATGCCATCTACAGAAACACTAACTAACTGAAGTAGTACGATGAATGCCAAGGAATGAATTCTGCAGCTGGAACATGAAGTGTGTAAGGCCATAAATCGGCACGTATCACTTGACACAGCATGTTAGAACCACTCATAAATGAGCTCTGGGAATAAAAGTCAAATTGTGTTGTTAATAATTAATTTTTTTTCCTAAAATTACCTCATTACCCCGTCTCAGTCCAGTAAATCACTGAAATGGTTCACCTCTTCAGAAGGATGTCAATGTACATTTGCATATCCTGGAGAAACACAGGCTCAAACAAGGGAGAAACAGCCTGGAAGTTTTAGAAGCACTGCCCTGAACGCCTACTTTAAACGCTAAAACCTCCCAGTTGGCCACCAGCTCTGCAGCAGCAGCAGCAATGCTGCCTTTAATTTTTTTGGCCTTGTCCCAGCACTTTGACTTACTGGAAGCTCTGTTGCAGCTGGAGCTGAGATGCATGCAACTGGAACGCAGTGTGCTCACACTTGTGGTATGCATCTGTGTTGGTGCTAGTGCTGTTTGCTTCCTTCCTTTGCCTATGGTGGATTGTTTTCTGCGTATATCTTGCAGGATGTTGTCCACTCTTGTTTGAAACTAGTCATGGCATCTTTTGAGAGATGTTGCTGCTGCCAAATAAACTTGATCTCTGGATGTTCTACCTAAACTTCCCTTTCCCTTGTTTCAGTCGGTTAGTGCTGATCAGGATGCTCATCTTTAGTAATACAAATAATTATTTTTTTTTTCTTTTTTAAGCCTTCCCCCGTGTCAGTCTGTTGGATTTGACGTTACTTTCTTGTAGCTGCTGCCTGGTCAAGATTTAGGTAGCTGTTGTTTCTTTTTTTTTTTTTTTCTTTATTAATAAAGATATTTTTAATACGGATTTTTCACTGTGGTGCTCCTAATTGCTGTGTCTCGATCCTCCTTCTTATTTGTCCCTTAATAGTTTTTCTCATAACAATTTGCCAACATCTATACAGAGCTAGATTAATGAAGCTTTCCTTTATAATGTACTCACTTTATCACATTTTTCTGTGGCATTTTATCTGCCTTTAATTTTATGATTCCTATGATCTACACGAACTTGCTCTTTAGTCTTCTGATTTCATTTTAAATACCTAGGGAGATCTAATAGTCCCTCTAATAACCCATTAGTTGGAAGTGTTTTCATCTGTACCCATTTTTATAGTTCTTCAGGAAGCTTTCCTACACAGCTTACACAATTTAGTAATTACTTCACTGTTTGTTTTCTTCAGTATTTTTCCCATTTTGTTATTAGAAATGTGGTGGCTATTACAATTTGCAGCTGAATTGCTGAAGTTGCATCTTCAATTAACGTCCAGGTAAACAAAATGGAGGCTTGCTTAGTATTCGGAAAGCAGAATTACGGGAGATACCTTATTGCTTAAAAATAAACACTGTAAACATCCCCAGCCCCCATTTTTTGTTGTTTTTTTTAAGTCAGCACTGGTCCTGTGCTCCAGCCTGGAGTAACGCTGTGCTGTGTTTCAGTGAGTAACAGGAAGTTTATATTGATCCTTCGTGCACATTAGCGAATAGGGAGTTTAGTAATTACATATTGGCAAAATTCCCATCAGGATGAGTCGGTTTTCTTCCCTTGAGGTCCTTCTGAAATATCAAATGGAGACAGAAGTTTTCATTTCCTGACACTCCGTACTGTAGTTATTGTAGACTTTGAAGTGGAAGATATTAAAAATGGCTGGTGGAAGTGAAAATCTAATTGCTGTACTGCCCTGGTGGTGATAAGCCGTAAGCGAAAACAGCACAAGATTGAAGTCAGTGCCCAAACCCTCTGATTCTGCGTGGTTTGGTCTTTTGAACAATCATGCAATGCCTCTATTTTGAAATGTCAGTGACAGAAACCTCCTCTGGGCTCTGGCTTAGTTATTATTGACTGATAATATATGACATACACTGTATGAAACTTGTTGGATTTTCTTCAATTTAATTCTTCTATTGCCAGTACAATGCTGTGATAGGTGAGCTGTGAAGTGCATGTATCTTAGCAAGGACTCCCTTCTTAAATTTGAATGAGTTTCTTATAAAGAAATACTCTAGATTCCTCCCCAGTCTTTAAGCTATTAGAGCCCTGTCTCCTCTAGTTCAAATCCCACTCAAAATCCTCAAACACCTTTTTTTTCTTTCACTGTTTCACCTTACCTGGTGCTACTGGGCCACAGGACTACACTTTTTACGCCTTTCTTTGACCCTTGTTTGTGTTTATCTTTGGTTTCCTATCCTTGGCTCTTCCAAGAGAAAAATCTTTCTTTAAAAGAGGATACCTAACAGTAGATGGTTATGCTCCTAAATGTGCCTGAATTACGTTGCTTTGTAGTTTCTTTAGTTTTGGTAAAACCTCTAATATTGAGCTTTAGTTTGCGCCAGAGCTGCTTGAGATGATACGAGAAATAAAGCCATGAGACACAATTCCTTGTATCTGAAAGCAGCTAAAAGTATGATTCAAGTTCTGCACAATGCCACCTGACGGACTTTGGGTTTTATAATGATTTTTATTATAAAGTGATGGAAAAAGAAAAAGCTATGTGATCCAGGAGGAATGCTGAGACAGACAGTGCAACTCAAAGAGCACCACAGTATTCTAGAGGGTGAAATGGATATTTTCAGCCTCATGAGCTTGTTTGTTTGTTTTACTTCAAGGGCTACTTTGACTTTGTTGCAACGTTGGTATCTATTTCAGAAAATAGCAGCCACTTTCCTTTCTGCTGTTTCACAGTGAGGTGCGCTTGTCCTTCAGGGGAGACTGAAAACCTGCGATAAATATCTTGCTTGTTATCCCGATTTTAAAGGAAATTTTTATGTATCGTCAACTTTAACTGCAGATATTTTCTGCTTACTCTCTGAGGGTAACGTTTATTTCTGTTGGTTTTGAATCTTGTAGAAGCCGTAGCAGAGTGAAAGACCTTCATTTGTTTGACGGAGAAAAAGCGTTTTAACATTTAAAAAGATCCTTGCAGTTGGTAAATCTTGCAGTCATTCTGTGTACAAACATAGGACAAAGGACCTCTTAACACTGTGTAAATCACATTGGGTCGCCTTGTCAAAAGCTGAAGATGATAATTTTTGCTTCTTTTATATGATAACACTTTTCCTCTCTTCCTGAAAACATCACCTGTATTGCAACTCTTGGTGTTGTGTTCCTGATGTTTTTACATCCTGTGTATTATTTCTTTATAAACATGTTCTGAAATTACTTACAGCTTTATTTCATTTATTCTTTTGACACCTTGTCCAAATTTGCTGTAGAAAAGACTTTCTAATGTAGCATTACCTACATATTTGGGAAATGTAAACTTAATGAAAGTAAGATCCTTCAACTTTGTGTACTGTCTGACCATACCGTGCTGTCTGTATAACAGTAGATGGTATGTTGTGCCCATGTTTGCCTATAAATACTATTTCCTTTTATTTCCTTTGTTTTTGAGGTGGTCAATCTTTGTGCAGATCTTTGTGCATTTATGATATTATGCTTTTTTTTTTTTAGGACCTAAGATGCGTGAGTGTACATGTATTGTAAAACAGACTCGTCAGGTTTTGCTCTTGTATTTTTAGGACAGGGTGCAGCTGTCGTTTAACACTCATAGAGCTGTTCCTTCCATAGACAGAGGCCTGTTGAAATGATGTTTTGCATAAATTTAATTTTCTTCTGGTAACCATGTGGCATTCTTGCAATGAATAAAACAGTATTTTGAAACAGTGGTTTGCGTTAAAACAGTCATGAAAGATTTCTATGAAAATTTGTAAGGTCGGTCATACAGTCTGCATTTATAACCATTAAACATTAATTTAGCACTTTTCCTAATACGGTGTGTAGTCTTTGTGGGTGTAGTCTGTTTTACCACTGTAATAGGCCACCACATCATGTCATCTGCCTTTTCAGTTTAGTGAGTTTCATGCTGAAAGGAGGTGGGTTCATCCTGCTGCAGAGTTCTGCTGGGAAGCAGTTGTAAATGCCTGTCCTTCAGGGAGAAGCTTTCCTCTTAATTCTAGCCCACATTTATTTATGGTTAGTTTATATCTATTGATTCTTTTGTCGGTATTGTCCTTGAGTTCCAGTAGCTCCCGTTTGTCTTGACATTTACCTCTGGTATATTTACAGAGTGCAGTTTATTCCATCTAGCTGCTGTTTTGTTAGGTGAGGTGAGATAAGCAATTTTTGTCCTTTTTGATGTTATAAGCTCCCATTCATCACTCCCATCTGAGTGATGCTTCTCTGCACCTGATGTACTTTATTTTTCTTTTTCTTTTATTGATAACTAGAGAACAGTGTATTCTACCATTAGCTTGCTTGAAGACATTACTATTTTCCCTGCCTCTACTGAAAATAAATTTAGGGAGTTTGGTGCCTGTGGTGATGGCTTATGGTCAGTCACCATGCGATCTTAATTGACTTTCCTGCCCCTTCAAATAAATTAATCCCACATTTGGAATCAGGATTCAAAATCACATCAAAAGACATGTTCTTGACCATCATATTTAATCCCATTGCTGTCATTTCAGTCCACAAGCTCATTCCAGTCTTTCTCTGATAATCTAGGCCTCCTTTCTGTTGACAGACATGCTGAAGATAAAATGCTGAGAAGCAGTCTTGGTGACTAAAGAAAAATCAGATCGCTCCCTGGACCAGTATTCAAGGAATCCAGTACTGAAATATGAGTACTGTACAGAGTTTAGCCCAGGTCCATCCACATGCATTCATCTAATTTCTGATACACTCAATTTATTAAAGGTATAACCAATAATCTCCTCTTTAATTATTTTGTATATCCTCTGCCTTGTGCCTTAGTTGCAAATTCTCCGATCTCTGGTTTTCCCGAGATGATCTGCTGCATTTGCTAATAAATAAATAAATAAATAAATCTGGTGAAAAAGAAAAATATTAGGTTTCTTGACAATTTAACTTTTTTCCCCATGTTCAACTTCCATATATCTTTCCTTCAAAATTTGTTTCATGTCCTTGTTTGTTAATTAGCTCTAGAGTTATGAGTCTGTAGCTGTGCCACCTTTTTCTTCTTTCTTGGTATTGTTTGCTAATCTCCATGCATATCCTACTGCCATTTTTTGATGGAATTAGTTAAAAATCCCTTTTAATGATTTTATAAGCTATTCTGTGTGAGGATAATCCTGTAAAGGCTAACTGGACCTTTATGAAATATTCACTCCTTGGGTTTGAAAGAGGCATTGTAGTTTCTATTCTTGAAAGAGGTAATTTTGCTAGCAGCATGCCAGAGGCCTTCATTTTTCTCCTGCCCCCATTTCCCTTTGTGAAAAATTTGCCCAGCTTTCAAGAAGTATATTTTGCAAAAAGACTTGCCTAATCCGTGCTATAAATGCTCAGAATAATATGGGCCAAAATGTGCAGAGAAGGAGCGGCAGGAATTTACAGCTAGATCAGGTCTACAGTGTTTCCTCTCTCAGCAAGATGATCCTAGATTAAATGCTCGTAAATGTCCAAGAATTTACCATACTTATAGCTTTACAGGAAGTGTTGAAACCTTTGCTTTCCTACAGAAAAATCTCTTTTCCACATTCTTCCATCCATCTGAAGTTTGTCATCCTACTGCAATTCTCTCCTCAACTCATGTGCCTTCCCAGTTGTGGATAAACATCATGGTATTTCTTTTGTTTGGCATTTTAATATTTGAGTTTTTGCCAAGTGTTTTGACAGTCTCGTAACAGTGACCTTGAACAGTGCTATTTATATAATGTCTGATAACTTCGCTGGCAAATGGGCATGACTGAGAACGGCTTTAAGGGTCACTTTGCAGACGGCATTGCCTTTACTCTACTTTCCTAGGCTGGATGACATCTTTGCATGATTTGTGAGAGGACGTGGTAATGGTCAGTGTACCACACAATACTTAGTGAGTTTTAGTGGATTTCTTCCAAACCTGGAAGTGAATCATTGCCCGTTGCAACACTATGGGAATGTGGTAAAAGGTTAATGATTCCCCAAAGAATTTAAGTATGAAAAAGGCCTTTTATGTTGGTATAAACTTGTATGCCTTTGCAGAGCTGTTTTGATTTCAGCTGGGCTTCTGTCACATAGAGGAACTTGCTACAGAGCTGACTAGAGAGTAAGATCTCTGGCACTTCTCTGTTTTGCTTGTTATAACTCAGTGAAATTCATAGTTGTGCAGGAGATGATGGTAAATCATCTGGTGATGATGATGATGGTGATGATGGTAAAGGGAATTATTTAAAGAAGGTCTGATAAAAATCAGATGGGATTTTTATCTGATTGAGAAGAGTATGTCAAACTGAGATTTGAATCTACTTTGTGCAAATTTAGAAGAGCAGACTTGTTCAAGTGAACTAGGTACATTTGTGCTTCATCTGAAATAACCTTTTTTCCATTTATGTTTGAATATTCTGTAAACCTGGAAAGTATGGAATTTTGTTCTCAAAGGTGCTATAACACTTTGCTGTTGTATGTACTTCTCACTTCTGATTGGGATGGATCTTGGGAAGTAGACTCCTGAAAAATAGGTGCTTGAATTAGAATCATTCAGACATGACCTACTCACTCTTGTTCTTTGTTTTAGAAAGTGAAAATCTTCTGAGATTTTCTGCTGAATAAAAAAACAGAAATGTTTTTTGGGGAGCCTCTCCACAGCCTTGTGCATTGTACCTTTCTTTGAGGTATTTGGAAATGAACATTTCAGTTTTATATATATTTTACTGATGGTGTGCAAAAGTGTGCAGTTTAATTTATGTAAGCATCATTCTGCCTTTTTTTAATAGAATTGCGCTTTTTTCCAAAGTGCATGTCATTTTATTCCCATTGTATAACCTTTATTCTCAATATCATGATTTGTGATTAGGCTAAAAACCTGAATCTGCATCCCTTATGCTTAAACACCTCAGTGTTTCATGGTACTTTTATATAGGCCGGGACATTTTGACAAAACCATCTAAGTCAGACTGGAAGAGTCTTAAAGAAAGCAAAAAGAAAGGTTCCTTCATCTTCCCCAGTGCTGGAGGAGTTGTCATGTTCCCCAGGAGGAGAGCTGAACTCTTGGCTTGTTCTTACATTCTCTGATCTCTGCAACTCGTGTCGTTCCTTTGCGTTGCATCCCAGCTTCAGCAGGAGGGATGGACAGCAGTGGTGTCTTGCTGAAGTTCAGGCTCTTGATAAGCTTTCATGGTTTGCTCTTGTGCTGATCAGGAGTGGCTGCTGACTCTTGGCTATTCGTTATCATACCTTCTGACAGTCTTTGGTCTTGTGTTGTGATCTGCGATGTAGCGTTCCACCCTCCTCGTTCTGTGTGTGCATGGTGACTGGCACACTCATAGTGAAGGTTGAGCTGGTTTCAGTTGGGAACGAGTCGCTTGGTGACCTTAAAGTATCTGAAGGGAGCATGCAGGAGAGAGTTCCAAGAATATGTTTCAGAAAAGGAAAAAAAATCAACAGCTCTTAAAATACCAGACCTTAACTGTTTGGGGCTTATATCTCCTTAAGGAATTGGTTTTTAATTCACGAGCTGTGCAGTCAAGGTAACCCTGTTTTTCTGCCTCCTGCCAAGAAAGTAAACACCATCTAAGTCAAACTTTTTAGTTAAATTAGTACTTTATTACTATCCATGCATGTAAAAAAAAAAAAAAAGAGTTACAAGGTTCATAGCCTTCAAGTAGTTAACTGTGTTGTACCAAAATTTAACTGTTATGTGTGAAAGCAGAAGACAACTTCTCAAAAGGTGTAGCTTTCTAGATGAAAACTGTTGAACTCATCTTTAATGAGTGAATGCTGTTTTATTTATTTAAAGTGTGTAGTACCCAATTCTAAACCTCTGCTTTTGGTTTCTGTTCTACAGGGAACACAGTGAGTAACCTGATTTTCATTCTACCTCCCATCTATGGTGCGATTCAGACCTATAAAGAAGGCCTTGAAAAACGCTATTTAGCTGCATATTTGTGTCTTACAGGTACGTGTAAAAACTTAATTTACTCTTTCATTATAAAGAGAGCTCAAGTGTGCAGTGAACAGTATCCAAATATTAATAAACCGAGTAGTTAAATCCAAATACTATGTGTGTGAAACATAAACCTGAATCTGTTATACTTGCTAATGTTTACAGAAAATACTGTTTGTTGGAAGAACATGAAGTTAAAATTCACTAAATAACTTTATGAGATTTTAAAATAATCCTTTTCTGGCTTTAAGTCCTATGCAGTACATCTTAGCTTGGTGTGACTTTTTACAATGATTTACAGATGATGTCTTATCTGTCCTACTTCCAAACAGCTTCACAACTTTTGTAACACTTGTATGGATCAGTAGTACAAGAAATGGCCAAGATCTTGAAGGAAAAGCATCCTTTCATGAGTTCAGATTTGTTTTCAGTTCCTCTTTGGCATTTATCACCCAACAACCTAACTGCCATTGTATCTGGGAAGTTTTGCAAGGATGAAAACCAGGTGACATCCATACATAGGTGAACTTAAGGGCAGTCATTTTTAAACAGCAAAATTCAGAAAAACACCAACTTCCTTTAAAATGTTAATTATGAAACTGGAAGTCATGTTACTTGTGAGAAAAAATGATATTTGAACATGGTTCAGTTTTGGCAGTTGGATCTTGAAGTAGATTTCACAGAGTTTCTGTGAGTCACAGGATTTCTGTGTTTGCTATAGCCTCTATGTCTGTGAAGGCTCTTCCCCAGTCTTCTCGGTGTTCAGAGATCGGATTATTGTAAATGTGACTTTTAAGATTGGCATACTTATGTATTTAGAGAAACATTGCTGAAAACCACATAGCCATATGGTAAATGTATTCTTGATACCAATTAAACTGTAACGTATACTAGGTACAACTTCATGGTTTTTCGGTTGAGCTCTGCTGGTATGTCTGAAAGATAAGCAGCAACGATATACAGCTTTGGATGTTGTCTGAACACTTTCCAAATGGCCATATGTAGACTTTTTATGGTTTTGAGTAATTATTCATTTTTTGTCTTGGTAAAAAACAGTTTGGCAGAAGAAATTCTTAAAGGTCAGGGGAAGACCTTTTAAAACGGCAGGGAAAGAAACAGTGTGTAAGTGTTTGCTGAAGTTGACTCTTAGCGTATTCTTGAATCAAAGTATCCTCTGCTGCCATTCTTTCCAAACTAAAATAATGTAAAACTCTGTGTTTGAGTCTCAGGCTTCACTGTTACTTCTGGCTAACCGTAACTTCATGATGGACAAAGTGTGCCACTTACCTGACCACTGTCTTTCAGGCTGTCACAGCAAGACTGCCCTGACTGGGCTTTTCTCATATGTTTTTTAATGTTTAAAAAAGTGTCTTTGATCACAATAAAACCCACAGACTTCAGTTTTATACTGTTCTTGGTGGTGATGAAGGGGAGCTCAGCCTGTGTATTTGACAGCAGTGCTGGAGGGCAGTCTTGAGTTCCAGCTGGGCTCTGCTCATCTGTGACTGGGATGCCTTTGGCTCCTGTCTGAAGTGATAAATGCTTGCATGGCTTGATTTTTACCTCATATGTTGGAACCTAGCATTAAAGGTCACTCCCAAAACTGTTTCTCTTCTGTTTTCTCTCTGCTTCATTATTCATAACGCTGGACTGTTCTGCAGCAGTTGAAAGATATGGAGGGATATAGAAGACTTTATAGTTTCTCAGTGAAAAACAGGAAGAGGATGGTTTGGTACCGCAAACCTCTGAACATTTGTTCTTCTACAGAGTAAGAGCAGCAAATGAGAAGATAAACAGAATTTAAAATATATTTGAAATGTGCCAGGAACATTGGCATTCTTTCAGTGCATGCGACTGAATGAGAAGCATACTGAAGTGGAGATAGAGTAAGTGTACAGAAATTTCTTCCTGTAAGAAAGTACTCAAGAGAATTCTTTCCCTTACAGTAATTTATTTGTTAATGGTATTCCTTCTGCTTACTCAATTTGTAACACACAAGTATAGGCTTAATCTGTAAAGGGACAACGAATGTAACACAAACTTCTGACTTCACTTCAGTCACCATGCTTCCTTAAAGATGGTCTAGCAGAGCTTCTAACTAGCAAGTAGTGTCTAAAGGTTGTTTTGTTAAAGTAGAGATTCTTTAACAATTCTGCTGTGAAGATGGGAGTGGAAGGGAGGACACTTTAGGTAGATTTTAACGATTTTGAATCATTACTGAGATTTTACAAGATGTTAAAAGCTGTCAAAGTGACATTAAAATTAAATCTGTTAGCATTTAAGAACATAAGAAGTGTTGTTTCTAGGCATTATTTTGATCCAAATCAGCTGTTTCTTTTGGATGCTTCCAGACATTTAGCTGATTGTCAGTTTCTTTGTGTTCCACCGTGTTGTGTTCGGTGCTTCACATAACCCACAATTTCTGTTGTTGACATTTATTTCCTCTTTGAACCAGATGCATTTTGTATTAGGGAAGCACTGTTCATTTCACAGACATGCTAAGATCCAAAGTTGGCAGGACAAGAAGGGAGATTTCTGAATAACTGTTCAAATAAATTTCTTGTTCTTACTGGTGCTGAGGGCGAGTTGCACTTTTCAGCAAGTTCTTTGAGATACAGTATACTGTTCTCAGCCCTTATTTCTGTTCTCAGCCCTTATTTCTGTTCTCAGCCCTTATTTCTGTTCTCAGCCCTTATTTCTGTTCTCAGCCCTTATTTCTGTTCTCAGCCCTTATTTCTGGTGCCTTTCAGCTCAAAGGACATGTTGAAAATGAACCCAATAGGAACTGGATAGGATTTTTAAGCTTTACAGAACTGTTTTATCAACCTATAAATTATTAAGCATAATCTTAAGCAATTACTTTAGCATGTTACATCTCATGAAAGTAGATGGAACAAATCATCAGACCGTCACTGCCTCGAAGAATAAGCAGTTCGTTTTGGATGGTTCCTTATGATGATGTGGTATTGTGTCAGGTTCTATCATGTGTCCTGGGAATCTATGGCACCCAAATGGTTCATATTCTAGAAGGGTCTTGATTAAAAATAATTTAAATATATATATAAAAAATATATTAAAAAATAGTGTGTAACTGTTGCGGACCTAAAAAGATAAGAGAAAAGCAGTCAGTGGAGTTACATACTTTATTAGATGCTTTACTTGAAATTTGGAAGGATTGTTCTGGTTTGTATTTAATTGGCCTGTTTCATGTTGCCTGGTCACTCAAGCTGTGCCAAAGTGGAAGAAAAAAAGGTTATGAAAAGTTTTCTACTTTAGACATAGCTGTAGGAACTCATAAACAACTTACTAAACTTCATTTCCAAAATAACTCTGTGAAAATAATTGTTAGAAGCCCTTCAGCCAAAGTTAATTCCCTTATTCTTGCCTAACAGCTGTAGAGAAGGTACTTATGCCATGTCGATGTTAGTACATCAAATATGCTCGGGAACATTCCTGAGTGCTGAAGCCAAGCAGCGTGGCACAGCCTGTGTCTGTTCATCTTAGACTCCAAAACAAGGTGACCGTATACAAATTTCCTGCTGGGCATGGGCCATGGACTCTTCTGGCTGCTGGGCTGTGCCTGGGAGGTGCTCAGGGAAAGTCGTGGTTGGAATAGACCGGATTGATGCCACAGACTGTTCTAAGAATTCACTAGTGCAGACGGGTCCATTATAGCGTCTGGGAAAAGTCCCAGCCTTGCTTGAGTTTACTTGTTGAGCTGTGCCCTTGTAGTAACCAAGGTCTGTCCTCTCTAACACCGTGGAAGGAAACCATTACAAAACAACATGATACCATAAATATTATGCATTTAATTCCACTTTTTTCAGCCTGTTTCTTTCTTTGCCTGTTCATGATGCAGTATGTTGTTACCGTTTAGTTCAGGTCTGTGATTGTAAGGACTCAGCTCCAGATTCAAACACCTAAATGTGTGTGTCTGCTTGTGCGGAAGGATTGGTCTTCCACTGCAGTCAGTAAAGCCTAGAGAATCATTTAGCTCAACCTAAAACATCCCCTTCTATTTAGCCAGCTGAATTACTCTTCATAATGCCATTCATGTGTAGATACCTAAATAAAGGTGTTTGCGTCTGGAGGATCCTTTCTTCAGAATGTTTTCATACAGTGCCTGTGCAGTTTATTAAATTAAAAGTTTTATTAAATTAAAATCATCTGTGAAATCCTAATAAATTGCTTTTTCTGTAAAGGCTTAGGCTTATAATAAGAATTTTGAATGCTGATTAGATAGTCTTACGTTGAAATGAATTATCATGGATTATGTGATACTTGATTCATCCGAAAACTATTGAAAAATTCATAAGGGATATTTGTGTCCCTCTGGGGTTCAAATCCTGAGAATTTATGTGGTTCATATATGGAGCTGGATCTCACGATAAATGTCAGATTATTTCTGGCATGAAGAGTGCCTTGAAGTCTTTGATGGTGTGGAAGCACAGTGAAATACCTGTGTATGAAGTAAAGTTTGCAGATGCATTGCTTTTACATCATCACTGACACAACTATTTTATCAACGGGCGCATTGTGTTTGCTGTAGGACAAAGTAGACCATGTTAGTCTTCATACAGCAGCTAACATGACTTTGCATTCCAGTCTTTTTAAGGACTATTCTGATGTCATAATATTGTGACTTAATGTGTATTCTCATGCTTAATAGATGATTTATGTATATACCGTGTAACGTGAGGTGTTTATTGATGTAAGAATGTTGAGTGACTTTTATCTGTGAGAAGTGACTTACAGTAGTTAGAGAGAAAATGGTATTGCTTCAGATGGTGGTAAAATTTCCCAACTGATTCATAGCTTGTAGTGAGTGAAGCTCCTTTTTGCAGGAAACACCTGAAATGAAAACTGTAACCCTCTGCTTACAAGTTAAGGAGCAAGTCTTGTGCTCAGGTTGTCAGTGGCCGTATGGGAAAGTTACTCCTACGGAAAATTAGTATACTTGCAGTGGTGGTGGTTACTCATATGTGGAAAAATACGAATCTGGTAGAATGTCTCATTGCAGTGATGGTTTTTGTGAAGTAAATATTCTTTAGAAATATCTTGATCCTGAAGTTCTGTGATAATAAGTAGATCTAAAGATGGCTACATTCTAGTAGCTATCTTTAGATCTACTAAACTGCAGGTAGAAACTACATATGAAGACGTTAGAGCTTAAATATTAAACCACTATTTACTGGAGGCAAATGCATGTCAAGCCCCTTGTAAGTGTACAAGTTAGACTTTAAGCGTGAGAAAAAGGTAGTGAGCTCTGGGCATAGCAGAGGAAATAAAGATTTCCTTGAGATCCTTGGCATGTGATAGACATTTCCTCTTTGTACTTCTCAATGTTTTCAGCACCCTGCATTAAGCCTCGAGACAACAACTCCGACTGGCCCAGCTCTTGACCTAGTGAGCACAGCATTAGACATTAGTTTTCTTCTTCTGAGGTTTACCAGTTACATAGCAATGTTAGTAAAGCAGAGTGTGCTGCGTGCTTCAGCTGCTACTGCTCGGTTCACCGTCTCCTAATACAGCTTCCTCCTTCCTCGTTTTTGAACAAATTCATGAAGCTTTTTCCACAGTTCTGTGATATGGTATTTGCTACCTTTTGCATATAGTATGAGAAACTTGGTTCTTAGCTCATTCTCTGTCTA
Organism: Baryphthengus martii; assembly: GCA_013396935.1. Taxonomy (NCBI): domain Eukaryota; kingdom Metazoa; phylum Chordata; class Aves; order Coraciiformes; family Momotidae; genus Baryphthengus; species Baryphthengus martii. Next base: position 27,681 of record VWZK01012127.1, read on the forward strand.
AAAGTTAAATATTTTTTGTTATCCCTCTGCAATGTAAAACATACCTTTTTAAGTTACGCCTCTGCAATAAGCAAATATAAATGGGACATGTAAAGAATCATGTTTCATTCTTCATTTAAACCATCTCTTCAAAAAGATGCCGTAGTGCATAGTTACCACAATAGTGTTGGAGGAAATGTTGGCTGTGCAGTCTTGAGGGAAAGAGTATCATCTGATGAACAATCCAGTCATAGAATTTCTAGTCATGTAACATCCTGGTTTATCTGCTAGATCCACTTAAATACCAAACAGACGTGAGTATCTTTGTCACCTCTGTCAAGATTGCAGCAAGCACTGTTGCAGCCATTTCCAACGGAGGTTTTTATTTTAGGAAGGACCATATGATCAGTACCTGTAAACTTCTTTTGTTTCAGTTAATTGTTTTACTGTTTTACTGCTACATAATACAGCTAAAGCATCGCTCTCGGATGCATAGCAAAAATTCATGATCAAAGAAACTCCAAGGGTGGTCATTACACAGAAACAAGAGTGTTTTTTATTATTTTTAGAAATCAATTGTAGTTGTGGGATTAATGATCTAAAATATTCTTTATTTTTTCTAAAGACTGGAAAGGAAAACAATCTAGAAATAAGTGTTTCTAATTACATATGAGGAAGGGGAATAGTTATGTAGCTGATCGTTGAGATTTATTAACCCCCAAATATGTTAACAAAAAAAAACAATAAGCCCAAAACAAAACATAAAAAACTCTACCAACATATTTTGTTAATTTAAAATCAGCTGAAATGTTTTATTTAATGATTTTGCTCATACTTGAAAATTCCATGTTACAAATTATGAGTCCATATCATGAAGATATGGAAATCACTGTGACAGCCAGGATAAGGGATGGTACTGTTTTAATGCTGCTTTTAATGAGTTTTTTTCATTCAGAATGAACAGTAGCTGTAATATATTCTCATAGCCATTTTTCTATGTATACAGAACTTCTCATTAAAATATCAGTGAAGATGAAAAAGAGTTCTTTCTTATTGTTTGGAAAGATTTGTTAGAAGCAAACCAATTTAATTGCAACTTACAGTACTGTGTGTGGTTGTTTATGTTCTGGTAAACAGCCATACTTAATTTTCCCAGAGAATTAATGACATTAAAGTATCTGGCAATACATTTTTAAATGTAGCTGTATGAGAGTTCTATGTTTTAGTAGTTACATGGTTAGGTATTTCATTTCATTGAGTGTGTGTAACAATCACAATTCTAGTCTAATAACATCTAAAGAAATATCTCCAGATACATCTATCAACTGTCTTGTGAATCCTTTACAAAATGCAGAGTTAGATAAACAGAGGTCTGTTTATGCATCAGTGAAATTAGCTGTTGTGTGTAGAAGAGGTTGCAACAAAGCACAGCAGCACTACCCAGTGATCAAGGCTTGAGTGCAAATTACTTGGCTTTCTCTCAAACTAGGGTCTGAGGTAAAACATAATTTCTTGAAGAAAGACAAGGCATCCCATTAACTTACTTATTATTACAAAACAAAAATGATCTGATGCTTAGTGAGAGTGTTTAACTGATAACATTTCAAAGTAATGAATGATACATTGAATAATCTACCAGCATTGCTCTAAGCAGTAAGATCTAGCTTCCAAGAAACATTGCCCTTGTCTATCTGAAAAGCTGTGTATAGGCAAAGTATGTATGTTCTAAACTAATTTCAGAAGTAAATCCAGAGTTTAAAAATAAAGTATTTCAAATAAATTAAAGTATTACATAGAAGGAGGAGCTTCCAAGAGAAAGACTTGGAAACGGTGATCTTGTTTCATGAAACAAATCCATACTGCATAGGTTTTGTTTGTTTGCCCTGAATTGCTAGGTGTGAGTTCTAGTAGAAATTAATTTCTGCTTCTAGAGCTGACAGAAAGATCCTTGTAGAATTTACTTTGTGAAACTAGACAATAAGCAGAAATACCACAGGCTTTCAGGAGTATTAGCAGTTGAACGATGCTTTGTGTTATAGGATTGGCACAGGTAAATCTTAATGAACGTAAAATAAAAAAGAGAAGTAGAAGAATAATGTTCTCTTCATTCGGAGTTCCCTCCACTTCTGTCCTCCTTGAGATTGCAACAGTTCACAGGACACAGTAATGAGAGTAGAAAAGGAGGACACCCACTCCCAAAAAAACATAAATTCATGGATATCACTGATAACTAAAGTGTAGAGTAGAATGCTGTGGAAGATTGGGGATTTGCCCCTGAAATGAGATGCTGATGTTCTAATTTTTTTTCCCTGGTAAAGTTAATGTAGCTGGAAGTTTTACACGTAGACTTTTATGCTAACCATAGTTATGATTTGGTTTCAGCTGTAGGATTGGGATCTTGGTGCTTCCACATGACCCTGAAGTATGAAATGCAGGTGAGTCTTGATACATAGCTGTGAATCATTTCACGTATTTATCTCGCTGTGTAGTGTCATTGCCATTTCTTGACTAGATGATACTTGTCTAACATGAGTTAATCTGCTTCAAGTATCATTGTACATGACTCCTGTTCTCAACAACAGAGTAGCACAGGTCTTATTTCGTTAGGTATTTTCCACCAATAGGTGGGAATATATGCTTGTATCTAAAACAAGAGCTATAATCAATTCCTTACATTGGTAGAAGACATTTTGTCCTTTGGGAAATTTTTTTACTTGAGTTGTTATTTTAAAATTCCTACAGCTTTGACTTCATAGCAAACAGTATAGATTAGAGTTTTTTATTTATTGTATCGGATTTTTTCATCTTTTTGTTTTCTATTATGTTTTCTGTTTATCTAGAGGTACCTGTAGCATTAATCATAGAATCAAAGAATCATTTTCTTTGAAAGAGACCTTTAAGATCATTGCATCCAACTGTTAACGCAGCACTGCCAGGTCACCACTAAACTATGTGGCAGCCTTGGACAGGCCTTGACAACCCTTAGAGGAAGAAATTTTTCCTGATGTACAACTTAAACCTCCCTTGGCACTATTTGAGGCCATTTCCTCTTGTCCTATCGCTTGTTCCTTGGGAGAAGAGACTGATCCCCGCCTGGCTTCATCCTCTTTTCAAAGATTTGTTCAGAGCAAGGTCTCTTCTCCTCAGTCTCCTTTTCTCCAGGCTAAAAGACCCCAGTCCCCTCAGCTGCTTTTCACAGGACTTATGCTCTAAACCCCTCACCAGCCTCATTGCCTTTCTCAGGACATGCTCCAGCAGCTCCATGTCCTTCTTGGGGTGAGGGGCCCACAACTGAACCCAGTATTTGAGGTGCAGCCTTCCCAGTTCCTAGTCCAGCGGGACAATCCCTGCTCTAGTCCTGCTGGCCACACTGATGCTGATTCAAGCCAGGATGCTGGTGGCCTTTTGGCCACCTGGGCACACGCTGGCTCATCTTCATTCAGCTGGCTTTCAATCAACATCCCCAGGTCCTTTTCTGCCAGGCAGTTTCCAGCCACTCTTCCCCTTCCTGGAGTATTGCAGAGGGTTGTTGTGACCCAAGTGCAGGACCCAGCCCTTGGTCTTGTGGAACCTCATCCCATTGTTCTCAGCCTATTGTTCCAGTCTGCCCAGATCCCTCTGTAGAACCTCTCTACCCTCAAGCAGATCCTATTTGAAAGGTCATGGCAATCTGGTGACATTTCGAGTGACTGGAAAAGGGGAAACATCACCCTCATTTTCAAAAAGGGAAAAAAGGAAGACCCTGGAAACCATAGGCCAGTCAGTCTTACCTCTGTGCATGGCAAGATCATAGAGCAGATCCTCCTAAAGGCCCTTCTAAGGCATATGGAAAACTAAGAGGTGATTGGTAACCAACATGGCTTCATCAGTGGCAAATCATACCTAACGAATTTGGTGGTCTTTTATGATGGAGTTACAGCACAAGTGGAAAAGGGAAGAGCAACCAACGTCATCTACCTGGACTTGTGTAAAGCGTTTGACACTGTCCCACACAATACCCTGGTCACCAAACTGGAAAAGCATGAACTTGATGGACGGACCACTCGCTGGATAAGGAATTGGCTGGATGGTCACACTCAAAGAGTTGTGGTCAACGACTCAAAGTCCAAATGGAGAGCAGTGACAAGTGGCATCCCGCAGGGGTCAGTACTGGGACCAGTGCTGTTTAACATCTTTGCCGGTGACATGGACAGTGGAATTAATTGCACCCTCAGCAGTCTGCCAATGACACCAAGCTATGTGATGTGGTGGACATGCTGGAGGGAAGGGATTCCATCTAGAGAGACCTGGACAGGTTTGAGAGGTGGGCCACTGCTGATCTCATGAAGTTCAATAAAGCTAAGTGCAAGGTCCTGCACCTGGGTCAGGGCAATCCCAAGCACAAATACAGACTGGGTGGAGAATGGATTGAAAGCAGTTTGGAGGAGAAGGACTTGGGGGTATTGGTCAATGAAAAACTGAACATGAGCTGGCAACGTTCGCTTGCAGGCCAGAAGGCCAATCACATCCTGGGCTGCATCAAAAGAAGTGTGACCAGTAGGTCGAGTGAGGAGAATCACCCCCTCTGTTCTGCTGTCATGAGACCTCACCTGGAGTACTGTGTATGATTCTGGAGCCCCCAACACAAGAAAGATATTGAACTGTTGAAATGGGTCCAGAGGAGGACCACAAAGATGGTTGGAGGGCTGGAGCACCTCTGCTATGAGGACAGGCTGAAGGAGTTGAGGCTGTTCAGCCTGGACAAGAGGAGGCTCTAGGGAGACCTTATAGTGATCTGCCAGTATCTGAAAGGGGCCTACAGGAAAGCTGGGGAGGGGCTGTTTGCAAGGGCTTGTAGTGATAGGACAAGGGGTAATGATTTCAAGCTGGAAGAGGGTAGGTTTATAGTGGATGTCAGGAAGAAATTCTTCACAGTAAGGATGGTGAGACACTGGAACAGGTTGTCCAGGGAGGTCATGGATGCCCCCTCTCTGGAAGCGTTCAAGGCCAGGTTGGATGGGGCCTTGAGCTACCTGGTCTAGTGGCGGGTATCTCTGCTCATGGCAGGGGAGTTGGACCTAGATGATCTTCAAAGTCCCTTCCAGCCTAAACCATTCTATAAATCTATGAATCAGCACTTCCACCCAACTTTGTATCACCTGGAAACTTACTTGATCCCCTCATCCAGATAAAGGTATTAAACAGAACTGGCCCCAGCAGTGAGTAACACCACTTGTGGCTAGCTGACAGCTGGATTGAGCTCTGTTCACCATTACTCTTAGGGCCTGGCAATCCCCAACCCTCTCCCTCTCTCTCTTTCTCTCTCTCTCTCTCTCTCTCTCTCTCTCTCTCTCTCCCTCTCTCT
>VWZK01012127.1:33009-125220 GCA_013396935.1 Baryphthengus martii
CTCTCTCTCTCTCTCTCTCTCTCATTCTAACGTAGAAGACATTCTGTAGTAAATCACTAGACATGAGGATTTTGTCCTGGTATTTCCTGTTTTCAAGAGAGACACAAGTCTTATCCTGTTGTTCTGCTTTAGGTCTGAGAAAATTAAGGAAATTCATCTACGAATTAACGTCAGGGCGAAATGAGATTCAGTTCAAAATTAACAAACCTACATTTAAAAGTGTGCTCGAAGTCTGTTGCTTCCACCATAGCCAATGGAAATCTAGTTAAGTCTGTGGGGCAGAGTCATTCTCCAGGCTCCACTGGCAGTCTGAACTCAGATAATGTGTTTGTCTGAATAGAGGTGTCATTTTAGACCTTGTGAGCCTCCAGCTGCCATCTCACAAAGGTGCAGGTTTCTAAGACCCCCGTCACATCTGCCAGTCTTAAGTGGGTGTGTTGGAGATGACACATTGTCTCAGATGGCATTAGGTTCCTATGCCGTGGCAACTGAATTGAATCCTGGATTTCTACTGATCGTAATGGGACTCTGCATATGTGGACATCAGAATGTAGGTGTCTTATATTTACAGCGAATTACAATCTGTAGTGATGTTTGCCTCCATAATGTTCTCTTCTGTATCTCTGGTATGTGCTGGAGACTTACCAACCTCCATGGACCATACTGATGCCACCATGGAAGAGTATTAGGTGCTTTTCTTGGCATTAGAAGGTGTTTCCCAGATCCATTTCACTACTTCTTCCCAAATTGAGGTGTGATTTACCTATATTCTCCTGAGTGCTGAAACTGCCTTGAACTTTCACTTTTTCATCTCTCTTCCCTCAGCTACTTGTTCCAAACCCTGTCAGTGTTTAAAATTCTCTGTCTTAACACTGATCCAGAGGTGAGCAAGGCCACCTTGAAACCCAGATCATTAAAATAATCCAGGCTTAAAATCACAGAATCATAGAATTGTTGAGGCTGGAATAGACCTCCGAGATCATCAAGTCCAGCCTATGACCCCAACACCACAACACCTAGCTAGACCATGTCACTAAGTGCCGCATCCAATCTTTCCTTAAACACCTCCAGGGATGGCGACTCCACCACCTCTCTGGGCAGTCCATTCCAGNGCCACTCATCCCCCAGTCTGTAGCAAAAACATTCTTATGTGGGTGGTTTGGTTTTTTTGTTGTTTTTTTTTTGTGTGTGTATAGAGGCTATTTTAATCCAAGTAACTTTGATGGTGCTAACCATCTACTTCTGGTGTTGCATCAGAAAAACTAAGGGGCCTAGGAACTGTGGTAAGTGAGATGAGAGTGGAACAGGAATGTCTTGCATCATCTTTCCAACTGTTATAAAAGGCTTTGTGTTAGGCAGAGCAAGTACACTTATTATTTTGGCAGCCAAGTGCAATCCCCACGTGGCTCATAATTACTCCGATTGCTAGCTCAGGAATCACCACTGAGGAAACCTTTCAACTAGTAAACAATCTTTTCTAGTTCACTTTATCTGTTTTTATAATTAAAAGTCCACATGGATAGCTGTTCAAAGAGATTTTTTTTTTTTACACACTTGTTTTGCAGTCTTAATACTGTGAATGGTCAATTCAGTTTGCTTGATTAAGAGAAATGTGAAAGCTTGTGTTCTTGAAAGTAGTAATTTAAAATACTTCTGAAGCAGTCACCTTTCTTTTTCTCTCATTTATATGGGATTCTGCTTGATTGGGCATTTCTCAGGAATCCAGAATGCTTAGTTAACCAGCAAAATCAGCTCACCGAGTTTCCTTCTTTCCATGTTCCTTCATTGTTCAGGCACGTTCAGACATGCTGGTGACAGTATTTCAGGAAGCATTAATTCCTTTGGATACAGAAGCCATTGTCTCCTGCAAACAGATTCTAACTAGGATCTTTTTGAGAGGCTCTTTGATGCTACCATTATGTCCCTGACATGCTGCTAGCATAGAACTTAAGAGTGTAATCAGCTGTCCAGATTTGAAATATTTTTATATATTCTATTTCTTATTCTTTTTTTCCCTCCCATTTTCTTTCATGAGGCCTTAAATGAGTCATGCTTTTAAAGAGCTGTGTGAGTTAATCCTGCAGCTGATTTCTATCAGACCTGGTAAAATGTATCACCGAACTTAATAACTATTAGTACCAAACTGAGTTCAGCTATTTTTTCTATCTATTCCTCTCTAAGTCATCGCAACAAAGATGAATTAATGTGATGGCAAGGTGCCACCTAACATGCCTCTTGGCTTCAGCTGCAATCTATCTTCCTGATACTTTCTTTGTGCTACCTGTTGCAGTCCCTGACCGTATAGTGCACAGATTCGGGGATTTAAACCTGATTCTGCAAGGTTAATTGTGTGCTGGATCAGCTATTGGAACTGGCTCACATTGCCTCATTGGAGAGAAGAAGTGGGAGTGAGGACGAAGAAGCAAGACTTGCTCTTCCAGTGGCAGCTAGTCCGTAGATGTGTTCAGGAATATTGTGAAACATTTCCAGAAGTTTCCATGACCAAAACCACAAAAAGCTAATAGTTCACACTCAGGATAATACATCTCTCTCCTTCTGTAAAGAACTACATCCCTTCTTTTTTCCAATACGAAATTTCAAAGCTAAAAGAAAGTTTTTGCCTGCACAGTTAGAAAAATTCTCCCAAACGAAACAGAATCAGGCTGGCTTTGTAGATGGGTTTGTGTAAACTGCTGTTGCTCTTAATGTGTCTCATTATTCAGAAAATCATGATTGTGAAGTTAAGTTCACTGTACTAGTAATAGGAAGGTAATTTCTGTACAGACATGATCATCAACATCTTTACAGAATCAGAGTGCTTTGGGTTGGAAGGGACCTTTCAAAGATCATCTCGTCCAACCTCCCTGCAGGGAGCAGGGACATCTACAACTAGAGCAGGTTGCTCAGAGCCTCGTCTAACCTGGCCTGGAATGTTCCCAGGAATGGGGCATCAACCACCTCTCTGGACAACCTGGGCCAGAGTCTTACCACCCACAGTGTAAAAAATATCTTCTTTCCATCTAGTCTGAACCTCCCCTCTTTTAGTTTAAAACCCTCACCCCATGTCCTGTCACAACAGGCCCTGCTAAAAACATTGTCCCCATCTTTCAGATGTGATGATTATCACAACTTTCAGAGTGCGGATGGAAAAAGATCAAAATCTGGTTTGCATCCACGTCTTGCTTTTCTTAGGAAAGAGTCAAACCTGGTGTAACAATTCTAAGATGCCCAACTGAATGTTTGCTGAACATACTAGAAGTGAGAGGCAGTGGATCTTCTTTGATCCATTTGTATAGTCTACATTTTCATGATTTTCAGGCCTTCGTAAGAGGAGGTAAGTTTAACTTTATATTTGAGAGCAGAAATTTGTTTATACACTTTGACAAAAGTTTTAGAGGAAAATGATGCTTTGATTTTTATTTTTTTTCCCTCTGATGGTCAATAAATAGCCATTTTAAATGTACCTGTTCTTGAGAAATCACCTCTCTTGTGGTTACTGGTTTAATCCTGTCTCCATTAAAGTGGCAAATTCCTGGAGAAATAACTGGTTTAACTGTAACATGCCAGTCTTCTCCCAAAGTATAAAAAATATTTTAGACAATAAAACATTATAAAGCAGTCGTAATCGGGGGAGGGGAAACCCCACCACAACAAAAAACAGGCTAAAGCAAGAACCCCACAACCAACAAACAAACCAAAAATTCAAATTGTGAAATGAAACAATGTAAGAAGTTTCCAAAATTAGGAAGTAAACATGCAAGCATGTTGCAAAGTACTTCCTAATGGACTAAAATTCTGTTTTATGTTCTGGAAAAAAACAAAAAATTCAATTTCTCTGTGAAGTTTGTACAGAAGTATGGAAATGCTCCTGGCTTTGTTGAGCGGGCTATAAATGGGCTGGCCAGTCAATCTAACTTCACAAAAGTTATTCATATAAATGTTTCAAGAGATATGAACATGTTGTGGGCTTTTTATGGAGCATAATATTCAAAAGATTCAGAGTCATAAGCTTATTAATGCAACAAGCTTTTGGAAGTTTTGGGGTATGACGCTGCTGCATACTGAAGTACAGTCGAGTAGTGGGTATCAAACAACATAACTCCTGTTTTCTTAGCTCCTCTTAATTGACTTACACAAGCATGTGAGTTAAAAGTAGTTTTCATATTTTGATGTCTCTGCTTTTTGTAGCTGTTGGATGAGCTGCCAATGATATACAGTTGTTGTGTGTTTGTCTACTGCCTGTAAGTATGTTAAATGGTTGTTTTTTTCTGGATATTTATGAAATACTAACTTTTGAGATGTCCATTCAAATATGTGAAGCCTAGTCTAGTGTAAAGTGAGGCTGACACTGAACCTTCTACCGATTTTGCTGAGATCTGTCTTGCTTCAGCATTATGACTTGGCCATTAGAACACCAGACTGGCTTTAGTCCTAGTTTTTACTAATTTAGAAATGTTTTAATAGTGCTTGTTTATTAAAGACTTTGTGTAGTATGCAACCAGAGCTCAGTGTTACTTGGTTACAGCAGACATAATGAATTCAACTTCAGTGATGCCTACAAAATTATCAGCATTGTAATTTATTTGAGCTGTATTTCTATGATGTAGTCTAATGCAAATTTCAGATTTCTGGTTAAACCTGCTTTCCACTCATCTGGAAAATTAAAGAAAAAAGACTTTATGAAGACTTGAGTGCATATTTTGTGGCAAGCGTCCTGGAACACGCATGACAGCTTAAAGCCATTCCAGGCTGTTTTCTCCTGTTTAATTTCAGAGGCAATGTAGCATTTGGCAACTGTAAAGATATCGTAAGTTGGCTTTTTCTTGCATGTTACTGCAAGGCCTGAATTTAACATGATTTGTTCTGTCACTTGGAAAACTCAAATGCTAAATCAGCTTGTTGCAGACAAAAAGACGAAAAATGGTCTTTTTGCTTTTGAACATATCAAATATTCATCCATTAAAAACTGGAGAATCTTTGGTGAAGATTACTGGTAGCTTGTGAAGGAGGTGTGATGCTGCAGGACTAAACCTGTATCTGGAAATTACCATCAGTTTGTGATTTGTGCAAACTCAGGACCAGAATCATAACACCTCTGTTAGTGGAACTACTTCCATTGTGGCTCCCTATCTCCTTGAAATTGCCTTTGCATTTATTTTGTCTGATTTGAATGTGATTGGAGAAAAGGATGAGAAGTGGCTATACAAAACTGTTTGAAAAAATAATTGTGCTTTTCTTGTGTAATGATTATTATCTTCAAAAGCACTGAAATCTTTTACTGCTCTAATGAAATTCTCTGTGTGTTTGGTAGTAATTAAAATGTTCTAAAGAATGAGGTAATGTTTAGTTTAGGAGGCCTTTAATAATCATTTTGGTTTTCTTGAACGTAGGTGGTGGGGTGGTTCGACACAGGACATTCCCTTATACCGTGTTCACTCCTCCTGACTCTCAAACTGTGTAATTACCTTGACAAAGCCATTTTGCAATGGAGCACATTGTGCTCTTGTAGATTTTTGTATTTTTTTTGCCAGATAATCCTACATATTTTTCTTTGTTTCCTTTTATTCATCCACGATGGTGTCCATTTCCAAAGCATATAAGCAGATAAACTATACAGAAAACTATACAGATATAATCGGGAGTTACATGAACTACTTTCTCTAGCCCTAATGATTTTGTGCTTCTCTCAGTTTATTTTTACTGGATTTTTTGGACTTCTTATTCTGATGGAGATACAGTCTGGGATGTGCCTGTGTAATCCATCACAGTTGTGACTGAAGTGCAGTGTAGATTGTGAAGTTTGTTTTAATTAGTTGTTTTACGCACTGGGAGCAAGTAGCTGGTTTTTTTTCCACTTCTACCAGTACCCAATCTAGCAAATCTATTGTGCTGTGACTGTAGTAAAGCCATAAACAATCTGCATTTTAACAGATCCCTGGAGTTCCCTGTCTTGTAAGGCAGTCCCTTTCCCACGCTGCCTTTAGCTCACAGATGTAATGCTTTTTGGCAGCTATACTGCATTTTAAACTCATTTCTAATTTGCCGTCCATTATCACTCCTTAAGCACCTTCTGAAAATGCTTCTGCTTCCCAAACTCTTTTCACTGACTGGGTCATTTTATATATATGCTTGAGTTTATTGGGTTTTTTTGCACTAGATTTTTTTTTAAAAACCCACATTTATTGGTAAAAGTGTGATTTTTTTTTATTTTTTTTTTTTATTATTTTATTAATTAAATTGACACATCTTTGTTGGAGGAGCTAAAATTTACTGAAGGGGCTAAGACTCATTTGGATCCATTTTCTCACAAATTGTGTGATAATAACTTTGAAAAGTGCATCCTTTATGTGAGAAGTGGTGAGTGTCATCGTTCTTTATGTTCTGTTCCAGGTATGAATGTTTCAAGTACAAGAACACCATCAATTATCCACTGCTTTTCTTGTTGATAACATACAGCTTCGTAGTCAGCATAGTAAGTAACTTTTTCTAATACAGCATTTTCACGTGTAGGTACACATTTTTCCTGCCAGTGAAGGAATGTTACACAGGTCATACTGAATTCCTCTCACTTCTAGTCAAGAAGGACAGATTATTCTTTTGTTGGGAAAATTACGTGCTGGCCAGTGAAACCTGTATAGAATAACTGAAGAAGAAAAGCAGTAGTCCAGTTGCGAGAATAGGAATGTGAGAAAAACGATCACTGTTGGACTTGTTATGAGACCTTGGACACGCTGCCTCCCTCATCTTCCCTAACTGTAATTCATCTATAGAAGTTAGAGTAATGCTGTTCAACAGCCTGCAAAAAGTGAACTGTGATACACAGTCCAGGATATTGACTGGTACTTTAAAACAACAACCAGGATAAGGAGGGAAGTCTAGATGTTAAAAAAATTGAAACAATTTTAACTGTGTCATGGATGCCTTGATTCCTTTTCTCAGTGCAGTGTGACCCCTTTATGAATAAAGCAAGTTTTGTGCTGGCTGTCAGCCACAAATGGAATCTCCTTCATTATTTTTACAGATAACCATTCCTTTTAAAAAAGAAATACTATAGATCATCTTCTACCCTCAAAATACTTGGCTGTTCTGTGCCTCTAAAATTTTTTACACTTCTAGCATGTTAAGCCTAAGGTCTTGTGCTCTTCTCTTTTCAAAAGCAGAAATTAAATCAACTGCATTAACAATAAGAAGAACTACTAGCGTTTTGTAAAATGAACTGAAATGTTAAAGCATTGTCAAAAACATTAATAATTGCAAATTGAAGTAGTGTACTTTTTCTTCTCACGATGCATATCGAGAACGTGCCTGGTAATTTCTGCCTCTCAATTGCTTTTGGATGTGTTGCAACTCTGTTAAATGAGGACATTCTAGAAGTTAATGCTTCTATTTGTGCTTCTTAATTTAAAGTAATTCCATAGTTAAAACCTCGGATTTTGCCAGAGAAAACTTCAAATGTTTAATCAACTTTAATGGTGCACGGGTCGGCTCTTGTGTCTTGATTCTAACTTTACAAGTCTTGGCAACATTTAGATGAATAGTGTTACAATCGTTCTCTCTTGCGAAATATGTCTCTTTTTTAATCTTTCCAGGTTTACTTGAATTTGAAAGAGCCTGTCTTCCATCAGGTAAATCTTGCTCCGTTGGAGAACCTGATCTTGTTTTTAAACTATGCAGTTTTAGTGGAATGCTTTACAGGATTTTTTAGCTGAAAGGAAAACAGAAGGCAAGTGCGATTTGCCTTTTGCTTTTTGTTTAAGCAATATTGCTGCCTCTTATGTTGCCATCCTCCTACTTGGTGACTGGAAAAACTAGAATGGTTTAATGCACGTTGTGTTTTAGCATTTGACCTAATATTTCACGTGGTTTTCCTTAGTGGCAAATGTAACCAGGTGACCCTTGCTATGGGCTATGGTGTGTATGACAGGGTGGATTTAATAGGTCTTTGTCTGCTTCTTTCCATTAGCAGTTGCCTTGAAACTATGACCTGACATCATAACATGTCTGGGTGACAACTCCCCCCTACAATGCTACAGACTTTGGGAAGAGTGGCTGGAAACTGCCTGGCAGAAAAGGACCTGGGGATGTTGATTGAAAGCCAGCTGAATGAAGACGAGCCAGTGTGTGCCCAGGTGGCCAAGAAGGCCACCAGCATCCTGGCTTGAATCAGCACCAGTGTGGCCAGCAGGACTAGGGCAGGGATTGTCCCGCTGGACTGGGAAGGCTGCACCTCAAATTACGGGTTCAGTTTTGGGCCCCTCACCCCAAGAAGGACATGAAGCTGCTGGAGCATGTCCGGAGAAGGGCAATGAAGCTGGTGAGGGGTCTAGAGCACAAGCCTTGTGAGGAGCAGCTGAGGGACCTGAGTCTGTTCAGCCTGGAGAGGAGGAGGCTCAGGGGAGACCTTCTTGCTCTCCGAAGTTCTCTGAAAGGAGGTTGGAGCCAGGCTGCCCATGGCAGTGATGGAGTCCCCATGCTTGGAGAGGTTTAAAAGCTGTGTAGATGTGGTGCTGAGGGACATGATTTAGGGGTGGGCTTGATGATCTTGAAGGTCTCTTCCAACCAAAATGATTCTACGATTCTCTGACCTGGACAATTTATGCACCATGTTCTTCTCTCCACTTTAACGTGTTAGTTTTTTGGTTTCTTTTAACTACTCCATTTTACTTTGTGTAAATTCAAGCTGAATTTAAACACAGAGTGTCTTCTGAGGTTTCATAGCAGGCTAGTTGTTACAGTCTTACAGACTCAGTGGCATATTTGGTACAGTTTCCTTTTTAGCAGCCCAAGAGTATTAATATGCATCCACTACCTGTGGGGATAGGGCTTGTATTGCTTTCCTCTTCCCAGGAGGTTAGAAATCATGCTTGTTTACGCCTTGAGGAGTTTTCCTGCATTTGTGTTTTTTTGATTAGTGATAACAGCTGAAAAATTGCCAAGCAAAAGCACTGAGCCGTTGTCAAGACAGAGTTTTAAAGCCTTAATTTGAGAAATCGGTAGTGCCATTGCTTGTCAAAATGTGCCTGCGTCATCAGCAGTTGTAAAAATGATATGTGGTTCCTGTTGGTGGGTTAGTGAGGCACTGATGAATAAAATCAGTTTCCAGCTGCTCCAAATAATCTCTCCTAGAAACAGGAATTGTTACTCTACCTGTAGATAAAAAGAGGAACTTGCAGGAGTTTTCTGATAATGTTATTAAATCCTTTCTTTTTTCCCCCTACTTACATTTCCAGCAGGAAGATACTGACTGGGGTGAAAGCAGCAATTTCTGATGCTTCTACTGAACTGGTTATAACTGGTTTTGAATGAAGTAACTTCAAGTAATTTTGTTAACAACAGTGCGGAGTTTACTACTGATATTTGACTTTTATTTCTCTAATCTGTTATCTACTCAACCTGCATTTGTTGCAGTAAATACATCACAACTTCACTATATTCCTATTTGGTGCATGGATAGAGTTATTGTCCCATGTCACAAATACTAAACCAATAGATGTTATGACTTGTCAGGAAAGGGGGAAATAGGGAAACTTTATTGGCTCAGACCTTTAGTTTTTTTGCATCTGGTTTCTCTTAGGTTCAGAATATCAATTCACTGTTATGATTTATACATGAGGAAGCAATGTAGAAAAGATTTAGGCCTATAAAAGTGCTGAATTTTTTACAACTCTTTCCAAATTGATTTTTATGGAGAACATGCAGTTATGGCCAAATTCCAAACGTTCAAGTACTGCACTTGTTTTTTCACAATCTTTGCCAAATATGTTGTAAATCCAGAGGAAACATTTTTCTGACTGTATAGCTAAGCAAGGTTATTTTCTTAATACTTGTCCTTTATTTAAGAGTGTACAAAAAAAAAAAATCTCAATATAATTTCAGTAAGCATTTTTCAACTGAATGGGTCATATAGACATGAAGTAAAGTTAAATATGGTCATGCAATCATAATTTAAATCACAGTCTCAGTCCCTAACTGTATTGGAAAGCAGCATCAGATCATAAAGCAGCATTTGATTCCTTCAGGTATTTGCCTGGGATCATCATCATCATTTGTCAGCCTTGCAAAAGGGGAAATAACTACTTTGACAGCTTTATATTGCTCATTGTATCAGTGATGTTTTTTCCCTGAAAGGAGAGCAATAAGAATGGAAAAGGATCCTATTATATTTAGTAGCTAGAATCCAAGCCTCATTTTTCAGTGATTTGCTTTCTACTTTTCTTCCCAACTTCGGCTTATAACTTGCTTACCGCCAGCAGGGCATGAAGGGGATTTCAGTTTGTTATTCACGGCACACCGACAATGGAGACCAGCTTCTTTTTTTCTCTATCCACATATTGCAGATCTTTAAAGCTGTTAGTGCTTTAACTGTAGGTGGGATGAGATGCATATTTTGGTCAGTTGGAGGCTACACATGAGAAGGGAAAAAAACGACACTTCCCTGTCTGACAGCTGATCTGGCATTTTTTGCTGCCTCATCAATTAAATGAAAGACAGCAGTGACCTTTACAGGCGTGTATTGTCTTGTTTATGTCAAAATCTCTTAGGCTATAGCACTAATGCTACCTAATTTCCATGGTGCTAAACAGCCCTCCATCCCAGTTTCCTAGTTGGTTTTAAGCCAGCATCATTGCCAAAAGAAAATCACTCTTTCCCATCTCGCACACAATTCATGCTCTGATGTGAATTTGACTAGGGAACTCAATAGGGTAAAACTCTCCTCAGAATCAGTTTTACATCAGATCAGCAAGCAGGCTTGTAGCTTATTATATTGTTCCTTTTAGTGGAACGTGTTCATTCTTTCTGCATGTTCAGGTTGCCAAGCAGTGTGCTAAAAATGACTTTTTCAAGCCATGTCTTCACCTCAGAGCTTTTTCTATTTGGGCATTGTCCTGCTGAAGGCCACAAATAAAACTAATTTGGGTGACATGTCACTCTTACACAGCTTGTTTGGGGATGTCCTCCAGAAAGCAAGTACAGCTTTTGTTCTGACTGGTGCTTCTGGCTGCACAGTAGCTTAGGGAATGTGGAAGGATGTTCAGACTCTCCAGAGAATCAGCCCTATGAGTCATTGAAGGGGAAGCTTGAGATTACTGTCACACAGATAGTGTCCCACAAGCTCTGGAGAGACGCTCTGTGCCATGCAGCAGCGGTGACTTGTGTGTCGCTTTTCCATCACGGACATGCATCTAAACAGGACCAAACCAAGGGCACCTGAATTAGTTCATTCAGAAGCTGTCAAGGCAGCATGTGGTACCAAACAGACACAACTATGCTGAGTTACTCAGTGTTTCAGTGTCATCGTGGAGATTGTCCTTCTTTTTTCTCTCTGCTCAAATTTCTTTTCCAGAAATCCAGGAATATGCAGAAGTCTGTTTTCTTTGTTGTAAATTGAAAATACAGTTTCCAAATTCAAGTACTTAGGCTGTGTTTTGATAGCTGATCGGTATATTAATAGACAAGCACTGGTTGCCAAGAACCTAAAATCTCCCTGTACAGTTCCCTATGTGTACACTAATCTTTGAGGCTGATAAATTGACTTTATTAACCAAGGTTGGGCAGAAGTCCAGGAGCAGAGGAAACAGAAGTGGAAGTAACCAGCTATTGCTGCTTTCTGTACAAAAAGGGTAGATGAAGAACCAGTTTTGTACACTCCCCTCAGCGTGGAGTACAAAGCTCGGGAAGGATCTGGAGCACAAGTCTCGTGAGGAACGGCTGAGGGACCCGGGGTTGTTCAGCCTGGAGAAAAGGAGGCTCGGGGAGGAGACCTGCTCACTCACGACAACTCCCTGCAAGGAGGTTGGAGCCAGGTTGGGGTCAGTCTCTTTTCCCAAGGAACAAGCAATAGGATGAGGGGAAGGTTTCAAGTTGCACCAGGGGAAGTTTAGATTGGACATTAGGACAAATTTCTTCGCTGAAAGGGATGTCAAGCCCTGGACCAGGCTGCCCAGGACAATGCTGGAGTCCCCATCCCTGGAGGAATTTAAAAGCCGTGGAGATGTGGTGCTGAGGGACATGGTTTAGTGGTGACCTGTCAGTGCTGGATTAATGGTTGGGCTTGATGATCTTGAAGGTCTCTTCCAACCACTATGATTCTATGATTTTTAAAATTTATTTTAAATTCTATCCTTCTTTGGGTAGATGGGTAATACCTAACAGATTTTCAGCATGATGAAAATAGTAAATCCATGGGTGGTAAAGGCGTGAAAGTAAGCGCTGCACCCTGAAGTGTAAACTAAGTTGTGTAGCTCGATTTATAGGCCTTCTAGTAAGAAACAACCGTAGCGAGATGTGCAGCTACAGCCTCTGCGTATCACAACCACACCTCCTCGATGCTTGCCTTCTGTGTGAAGAGGGGGACCAGAGCGTGCAGAGCAGAACAGTTGGTTGTTCCAGGCTTTTAAACACGAATGTGTTTTACTGCTAACAACCTGCTAGTGTGGGGGAGCACAAAGGGCAAGGAATTGAAGTGTCAACCATGGGCATATTTTTCTTCAGTCGCTGCAACATTCCTTTTATTTTCTCCTTCCTCCCACCATTAAGACTGTACTCTTCTGCAAGCCATTAAGCAACTCACTAGGAGATACTGAGCCAGAGGCTATACAAAGCAAGCTTTTCTTAGCTTTTACTTTTCCCTGCTTTTAGCAGCTGCTGCAAAAACTAGTATGTTTTAGCCTGCGATTTACCTGGGCTGCCTATAAGCCATGTTCCTCTAGGCATAGTCTCACACTATTTAACTCCTCATACAAAGAACCCAGGAGCAAAGCGAATAAAAGCATGAAGGTGGTCGCAGCCTTAATGAGGATGACATTTCTCTTCATGGCTCTTTTCTTCCCTTGTCACTGCTGCAGAAGAGCATTTTAGCAATGGAAATTGTAGGAAGGAGGAGATCAGCAAGGAAAGGGCATCAAACTGCAATTCGGGTCTCAGAGATTTTTTTTTTTTCCCTCTGTGCCATCCCTCTCTCAGAATGAATTACGGGATTTGATTAGGAAAACAAAACAGGCTGTTTTAAATGAAGTCAGTATGGCCTTTAACTTTTAAATGTAGTCTGTAATTGTTGTATGATGGGCTCTCTTTAGGCAAAATGTCAGTGATGAAGAGTTGTACCAGCATGTAGCACACCTGAGCAGTCCCCTTTCTACCTTTAGCTTGGGATTGATAAGCACTTGATACCCAAACTGCGTGTAGTTGGTTTTGGAGTGGGGTTTTTTTTGTCCCTGATTTATGTGCTGTACCCCAGCAAGGAGACTGGAATTAGCTAACAGATTTGTATAAAGTACAAGCCAGAACCAATTAGCCTTTCAAAGAGTTCTGCTTTGTTTAGGTCTACAGAGCAGAACACACAGCAGTAGTAGTTCAGTTACTACTGAAGTTATTTGATCTCAACTCTGAATGCAAATAAAAAGCTCCTGTGCTGAACAACTTTGCATAGTCAATATTGGAGCTTACTTTTACTGGTTGTCAAACATAAGGGCTCTGTTGTCTGTCTTGTTCTGTATATATGCACTGATAATACGGTGTGTGCTGCAAACCTCATCCATAAAGCTAAAAGGAGTTTGAAAATTTGCCTCTATGGACTTCTGAAAGGTTTAGTGGCTTTTAAAAATAGGCATCAAAAGTGTGTAGTTTTTCTGTGTCATGTAAAACAAGGCAGCATTAGAGAGGGGTTGACTAAAAGCAAAATAAGAAAGTAAAGTCTGAACAAGGAAGCGAAAAATAGAGGGGCACAACTGCTTGGAACAAACTACCTTCTAACAGGAGGAAAACAGCGTTCAGAATAAAAAACATGGAGAGTAATTTCATGTCACCAGTGTGAAAATCTTCTCTGCCGCAGTGGCTTCTGCATCACTTTTCAGGCATGACTGACCACATTTCTTCTCTTTAGTCTGTATGTCTTGGAGATGCTGATATGTGGATCTTAGGCTTGTCAATAAAATTTAAAAAAAAAAAAAGTGATTTAAAGATCACAAGGCAGAAAATAAATTATTACTTTGACTTTTTATATGTCAGGTGATACATTCAAATTTATCAAACCTACAGCGAGCCAGACTTTGTTCATGGATCTTTTCAGAGCATGCAGCCTTCCCGCTGTAGAATTAGATCGAATCCCAACAATCCGTAATACAATAGTTGGTTTTAAACGCTTCCTGGAAAGTTTCTTGTATACTGGTGCTCAGCGTGGGCGTAGTGCATGGTCTATTCAGGTGTTTGCTTTCAGGAAAAAAATATTAATCAAATATCCGTGAAGGAAGTAGAGCTTTCAGAAACATTTTGGCTGATGCTTTCCCAGTCCTGGACTAAAATGTACAGTTACAGAAGAGAAGGTGGGAGTGAGTTACCATTTTCATTTCAGGATGCTTTCTGAGTGCCATCTAGCGTTTACTTGCCTGCATATTCAAAAAAGCGAAACTGGTTTTATACAACTGACTCTACTTGTATAAAGGGCATGATTTATAATCATACTTTTGTTTGAAATATTAATGGAAGGCTTTCTGCAGAGGACATTAGAGGGGATGCTATTTGCCTGAGATTAAGAAATAAAAAAGAACAGAGGCTTCAAAAATTTTTTACTCTTGTAGTGTTCTATAAAGTCTCTTGAATCCAACTACTAAATTTTATCTGTTTTTATTTCCAGGTCATGTATGGAACACTAGTTTCCATTATAGTTCTACGATCTGTTTATATAGTATTATGGTAAGTAACTGTTTAGTTCAGCATAATAAGACATAACTTAGCATTTGCGTCATTTTACGGTGAGCATAACATGAGAAACTGGCAATGGCAAAATTTCTTTAACTGGGTACATTATGCAAGTTCATGTGCTCTCCTTGGTTGGAAGGGAATGGCTCATCTCCTTGCATTTTTTTGAAGCCACTGGGATAATATTAAACAAAACTGAGATCTCTATGCGTATGATCAGCGTTCACTGCCAGGTATTCTGCTAGTGGCTTCAGCTGTTAGCCTGGGACTTCAAAGGGAATGGAGTTTTCGTCTTCATATTGCTGGGTACTAGGAGAAATCTATTGCCAGCGTCCAAACTAAGGGTGAACTTTGGAGAGAGGTGAGAGTGAGGCTGCAGAGCTGAGACATCGGTTAATATTTTCCTTTCCTCTTCCCTACTCAAGTATCTAAAATTCAAATGTCAAAATTAACACAGAAGGTTAAATTATAGGTTTCCTTACAGTTTTAACTGAGTAAAGTCAGATGACTATTATGGAAATTGAAATAAAAACTATGTATAATAAACAGAAGCGTATCAGAAATGCTAGGAGATGTTGAGAAACATTCAAATCATCAGAGCACAAGCTTGGTGAAAATGAAGAAAAAGGAGCTACGTCAGTACTGGGGTAAACACCTTTAGCTTTCAGGGGCTCACTTGGTTGCCTCTTCCTGTTTCTCCCCTGTGAATAGTTGGTGTTCTCACGTGTTTGAGGATTGCCTCTGAAAATTACTGATTTATCTCTACTCTCTTCATTCTAAATGTGCTTTTTGTTAAACTCTGTTTCAAGTTACATATCTCTATATGTTCAGGAACAGAAGTTAGAATTCAACAAAAGATGTGAATTTAAAGTAGATTCATTGAATCACCTTCCAATTGCAATTTCAGTTAATTTGGTTTGACTTACGCAACAAAATCCCCACAGACCAAGCATAAACGTTCACAGACTTTTATTAAGCAAGAAGTTAAAACTGATAGGGTGTCACTCAATTTAAAGACACTTTTCAAAGCCATGAACGTGGAAATGTTCATCCTAACCGAGAGA
This sequence comes from Baryphthengus martii, assembly GCA_013396935.1. Classification (NCBI taxonomy): domain Eukaryota; kingdom Metazoa; phylum Chordata; class Aves; order Coraciiformes; family Momotidae; genus Baryphthengus; species Baryphthengus martii. Next base: position 48,771 of record VWZK01012127.1, read on the forward strand.
TCTTAAACGATATTACCTTAATTTGCTTCCAAGGGAAACTAAGTTGAATCAAGTTTGAGTCAGTTTAATTTTGTTCTGTTGCAAGGATTTAGCACAGTTCTAGTCACTTAGATTAAATGTCTTTCTCTCTGTGTAGACAAACCCTTGGGCCTGTTCTCTTTACAGTTCTGCAAATTCCACACACTTGCACATTCTCATTATTTCTGAAGTGTTTCATTGACTTCTGTCACTATCAGTAACACCCCTGTCCTCCCTCCCAGGGTATCATTCATTGTTTTCCTCCAGCAAAGTTTGTCTCTAAAGTTCCACCTACTTTTTCTTTTCAGTTTCAGGGGTTTGGAGTGTATTTTCTTAATTAGCTATGTCCTTTGATTGCAACCTAGCCCTACAAAGACTTGCTTCCTGCGGTGATTATATTACACAAACTGGTTAGAAAGTTGAGATTAGGAGAGAAGTAGGCTTAAAATACTTCTGAATTTTAACTAAACTACTACTAAGTTTTAATTAGTTCTGCTAGAGAAACTGTGCCAACCTGAAGGCACCCTTTCTTTTCTCTAAAAGTCATCCCCAAGTACACTTTTGGATTTACTTCTGTGTTGCTAAAACAGATCCTTGTCCTTCCACCCCTAGTGCTTGCACTTCTCCAAGCATGGTTCACTTGATATATCAACTCTAATTTCGGCTTTGTATTTTTTCTTATTTCCTTAATGCATATTAGCTTCCTATCATTCATATTTCTTAGTGCAGAGCTTGAAGTTGCTCTGAATTTAGAGTAAAAATCTTGAAGAACATCACTGCAGGCTGCAGCCTCCTCCGGTCTTCATTGTTTCTTGCTATTCCTGCCTGTTTCCCCCCACACTTTTCATCTTTCTCGCATCTGCTTCCTTCCCAAGATTACAACTTGGCAAATGTTGTTCTCTGTTCACAAAGCATGTTCCCCATTAATAAGTGATGCCAGCCTCTCTCTCATTCCTTCACAAAACACCACCATTTATTCCCTGAACAATTCTAACTATAATTACCTAATTACCAGCATGTATAACATACCATTTAGTGCTCTTTCATATCCTGGACTTGCTTATGTCTCTAGAGCACTGAGTCAGGAATATCACAGTGTAGTTTCTGCCATGTACCCGCATGGTGCTCCATGCATTTATTAGACTAAAATAATAATTTTGCTAGTTTATATTGGCTGTACATATCCTGTGAACATGTACAACTTGTATCTGGTTAACTTGCCCTGTGGAAGAAGCCGTACCTGCCATGCTTTTCACATATGGAGTTGTTCAGCCTGGAGAAGAGAAAGCTCCGGGGACACCTTCTTGTGGCCTTTCAGTACTTCAAGGGGATCTATCAGAAAGATGGGGACAGTCTTTTTAACAGGGCCTGTTGTGACAGGACAAGGGGTGATGATTTTAAACTGAAAAAGGGGAGATTTAGACTAGATACAATCAGAGAACCATAGAGTGGTTTGGGTTGGAAAGGACCTTAAGGATCATCTTGTTTCAACCTCCCTGCCATGAACAGGGACACATACCATTATACCCAGGCTGTTCAGTACCCCATCCAACCTGGTCTTGAACACATCCACTGGTGGAGCATCCACAACTTCCCTGGGCAACCTGGGCCAATGTCTCACCACCCACAGAGTAAATAGCTTCTTCCTAAGTTCTAATTTAAATCTACCTTCTTCCTGTCTGAAGCCATTACCCCTTGTCCTATCCCTACAATCCCTTGTAAAAAAATCCCTCTCTAGCTTTCTTGTAGACCAAATATAGGGAAGAATTTTTTTCCAGTGAGGATAGTGAGACACTTGCCCAGGTTGCCCAGAGGTGGTCAATGCCCCGTCCCTGAAAACATTCCAGGTAAGGTTGGATGAGGCTCTCAGCAACTTGCTCTAGTTGCAGATGTCCCTGCTGCCTGCAGGGGGGTTGGAACTACGTGGCTGTGAAAGGTCCCTTCCCACTCAAACCGTTCTGAAATTCTATGATAATGCTTGCTAGTGCTCACAGCTCTCTGAAACTTGGGCTGTGTATAATACAGTGGAGAAAAGGCAGCTCAGAAATGTGTTTTAACCCAGAATCTAAACTATGCATTCATAATGCTTAAAAATAACTCGAAGAGTCAGCTTTTTTTAGGGTGGAAATTGCTTTTGGACTTCCCTTATTAGGAGAAAGGAGGAAATGCTACCAACGTCCAGGTAGAAAGTTTACAATTCCATGGTCCAACCTGAATGCAAATAGCGAAGGTAAATTTATTCATGATGCACTTTCTTGCATCTGATTCTTCAGTGTATTTCCTGTATCCAAAAGAGGATTTTGTTTCTCCCAAAATGAGATTGACATTTTTCCATCCCTAATAGCCCTCAACAATAAAATGCAACATGAAATGACTGTTTTCAGAACACATTCATTTGATTAATTATTGGTCATGTTGGTCTGTGTTCATCAAAGACTACAGTTATTTTGAAAGACCTTATTTAAACAAGTCTCCTGGTACAGGAATATCATGTATTGGAAATGAACCACTTCTTTTGCGAGAGGCCTATTTTGTAACATGGCTATTTTTTTATTTATATACATAGGACTGAAGAATTAATACCTTTTCAACAGGTTTGGTTTTCCCACATACTTGTTGTGTTAGAAGAGCGAAGTATTTAGGAAAACAATTAGAAATATAGAAGCAACACATTTAAAAGACCAGTTTCAGAGAATATGAATTCAAGAGAAAGGAGGAGGTAAAGCATAATCCTTAAATAGATGAGATTAAAGTTCATATTTTTCCTTTTGGGGAAAAAAAAATCAATTAATAAAGCTGATTTATTTGTGTGCAATAGTACTTATGTATGTTACAAGCTGCCTTTAAAGCATCTTGAACTAAACTTTGTGTTATTTCTCTGTCTCTCTAGGGTATACCCATGGCTTAGAGGTCTAGGCTATACATCTTTAACTGTATTTTTAATGGGATTTTTTCTCTGGAATGTGGACAACATTTTCTGTGATAAATTGAGGTGAGTGATTTCATTTTGTCTGGACAGCTCTTAATAGTCTTTTAGCATAAAGGTTTGTGTTTTTCTGTAGTGTATATTCAGGTCCATCTCATGGTATGTATGGTACACTGCCTACAAAACATTCACAGAAATTTTATCCAGTTGGCTCATGAGTGGATTCAGCACTCGACAGGGTTTTTTTAGTGGTTTTTTATCCATGAATAGGTTTATTTTTAAAAATAATTGATATTTCTCTTCAACTTCAGTTTAAATTGAGAGAAAGTAATGTCGCTAAAGTAATTTTGAAGATCTGTGGCTTGCTAAAGCCTGCTATTCACACTTGATTTCATCTGAATGAGTTTTTTATCTTGCCTTTTTTTTTGGTTTCTGCTCTTGCCATTTCCCAGAAAAATATCAAAAGCAGTAGTTCTGCATGTTAAAGAAAAGTCTGTTGCAGTATAACCTTCAGCAATAAACAACAGCTGTGTGAGTGTCTCTGAAACAGTAACTCTGTGAGCCAGTACCCCATGCTTGGCTGCCATTATCAGCCTGAAGTATTCCTTCTGGCTTAGCCTTTGTAGAGGAGGCCAGGAAAAAGTTCCTCTCTGTTTAGTGTTCTGCTAAATGGCGTAAAAAAGACTTTCGGACAAAGCTTGTAGGAACCCACCATATTGCAGCCCAGAAGGCCAACTGTATCCTGGGCTGCATCCAGAGCAACGTGGGCAGCAGGTCAAGGGAGGAGATTCTGCCCCTCTGCTCCGCTCTTTTGAGACCCCTCCTGCAGTGCTGGGTCCAGCTCTGGAATCCTCAGCACAGGGGAGACAGGGACCTGTTGGAGCGGGGCTAGAGCAGGTGACGAAGATGATCTAAGAGCTGGAAGCCCTCTCTGCAGTGAGGCCAGGCTGAGGGAGTTGGGGTTGTTCAGCCTGTAGAAGAGGAAGCTCCTGGAAGACCTTCATGCAGCCTCTTAGTACTTAAAAGGGAGCCCATAAGAAAGATTGGGACAGACTTTTTAGCAGGGCCTGTTGCCACACGGCAAGAGATGATGGTTTTAAACTAAAAGAGGGGAGATTTAGACTGGAGAGAAGGAAGAAATTTTTGACACTGAGGTTGGTGAGACACTGGCCCAGGTTTCCCAGAGAGGCAGTCGATGCCCCATCTGTGGAAACATTCCAGGTAAGGTTGGATGGGGCTCTGAGCAACCTACTCTGTTTGCAGATGTTCTTGCTCCCTGCAGGGTGGTTTGGACTAGATGACCTTTTAAAGGTCCCTTCCAACCCAAACCATTCTATGATCCCATAGTATGGATAGACACCATGTCTGTACAAGAAAGAATGCTAGTCCGACAGGTTATTCTCTTAATGTACGTTCCTCTGGAACTGGAAAGCTGCATCATGGCACCTTTCTTTGGCTTATTTGTGGTGTTTGTGTTCCACCACAAGCCGGAAAAGATGGAAAGGTTGATTCCAGCATCCAGAAAATCTATCTTTGACTGTGTGATACGTCGTTAGGCTGCTGAATCGGCGGTGTACAGAATTGTTCCCATGGGTTACCTTATCAGGGTCAGATGTAAAGAAGTCTGGTGTTTTCCGTCAGTCTCTATTGGCTGTGCAGTCCCTGCACTAGGTTAGGCTAAATCAAAATTAGCTCCAACGGAGTTTTCCTGAAACTTTTTTTTTTTAAAATGCAGGTGTAGTGAGTATAATATGTGATACCTGATCCCTAGAAACCCTTGATACCGATGGGATAGAAAAGTTATTTCCCAATACAAGTGGGTGGGTGTACAGTGACTTTGCAAATATTGGCATCAGGATTGATTTTTGCAGCTGCATCCCATCACTGGTGAGATCATAACCCCCAATTCAGCAAGCCTGCGGAGCTGCTGCAGATCCATGGGGCTTCTGAACTTGTTCCCAGACTCAAAGATGACACCAGCTGCTGAAGCACTTTTTTCTATCCTCATTTTGTAAAGGGGAAAAAAAAAAAGTCAACATGTTTCTTCTAATACTTCTTTGGTTATGGTGCTGGAAAAAAAATAAATATGCTTGTTTGCTAACTTTAATCAGATGTCTTCAGAGCCTTCAATTTCTCCAAGTGGTATTATAAGTCAAGCCTTTGGAAAAAATATATATTCCAGTTCCTCATAATTTTTTATTCTCTAAAGATCTAACTTGGATCTCTAAAGATCCACCTACCTACTCTTTTTCATTTTGATGTTCAAAATTGTATTTTGATTCAGGTTTTGTTTTTCATTAAATTTGAATTTATTTAAAAAACAAACAAAAAAAAAATATCTATAGCACTCTGCTTTCTTGGTTATATCCATGCACTTTTGAACTTGAGCTTTGACATTTCCTGCTATCCAAAGGCTTAGAGGCTGTGCCAGGGTGACAGTCTGTATGTTCCACTAAGTCATTCCCAGGCTGCTTGAATCAAAGCTCTGTGTTCATATTTGTGACTGAGCAGCTCTGGAGACGAAGCAGTAGCTCAGGGATTAGCGTTTAGCCAGGGGGACTGAATGCTGTTACATCAAGCAGTAAACAAGTATTACAGAGGCTGCAGAATTTTCTTCCTTAACACCTGGAATCATAGGGTTTTTTCCTCTTTTGTTTTGACTGAATGTGAAATGAAAGTTGAAAAAGAAGACAGGCAGATGCAAACATTTGCTCCACCATCATCCAAAATCGACTTTATCTGCAGAGGCTTAGTGAGTGGGAAAAGCCAGAGCACTGTAGTTCCTTCCCTTTCTTTCTGTATCTCCGTCATGTAGCTTCTTCCCGGGTAGCTCACGCCCTGTAACTGTGCAAAATAGAGAGCATGTTGGCAGGCTATTTCAAGACCTTCTACTTTCATTGCTTCCTCACTAAACACCCATTTTGTCCCTCTTTTAGAGTACAGCAGAGAAAGGCAAGCTAAGCTTTCATGGTGCTGGAGAATGGGTGGTGTGGTGCCTGATGGGTCCCTTTTCCAGTCTCAGACCTTCAACTCAGCATTTCGTCTTACATTCATGGACGTTTGGGGAGGAAAGTGGTAGAAGTCATTTGGGACTGTGGGATCCCATATGTCCCCTGTAATATAGACTGGAGCATCTCTCTTACCAGGGAAAGACTGAGAGACCTGGAGAGTAGAAGACTGTGAGGGGATCTTCTCAATGCTTCTCAATAGCTAAAGGGCGAGAGGCAAGAGGATGGGCCAGAATCTTGTTGGTGGGCCCCAGTAGCAGGGCAAGGGGCAGCGGGCACAAACTGGAACCCAGGAGGTTCCATCTGAACCTGAGGAGAAACGTCTTTCTGTGAGGGTGCAGAGTCTGGAGAGATTCCAAACCTGACTGGACAATGGGATCCTGGGCAACCTGCTCTGGGTGACCCTGCTGGAGCAGGGGGTTTGGACAAGATGATCTCTAGAGGTCCCTTCCAACCCCTGTCATTCTGGGATTCTGTGTAATTTGGGTCCAGAAATAACTGACCGCTCATTGTATGAAGAACTGTGTGCTTTCTTTAAATGTGTAAGAAAGCCAGTTTGCTAATATCTCTCTGTACTGACAGTGTAACATGTAACTGCTGTTCCTCACCTGCTGAAAGCTTGACTATGTGAAGCCTCTCTTGCGAAGCATATGCCCAAGACATGGAAACCGTAATGTGTGATCTGACAATCAATGATTTGAGATTGCTTAGCTTAGAAAAAACAAAAAAAAAACCCAAACACAAACGTTGCATGATGTTTCTTTCTTACAGAGCGCTACGAGAGAAAATGCCTCCTGTTGTGGGAGCTGTGACACAGTTTCATGCCTGGTGGCATATCCTCACAGGCCTGGGCTCTTACCTTCATATCCTGCTAAGGTAGGAAATGTTTTCTAAACTGGAGGTTCATAAAGCGATCTTGGGAGTTTTCCCAGGTTCAGATTTACTTCCAAGTGGTATGTCAGCCAGAAGAGCAGGCAAATGACTTCTTACGAAACAGGTGTGAGTTTTTCTTTCCTCTTTGCGGCTGATCTAAAAACTCTGTAAAAAGTAATTTATATTCTTCAAAATGTAATCATTAATCTTTAAATAGTCATGGTCGTTCAGGAAAATGCAATTCAGAAACAGGAATCTTGTGGCAATTAAACTGCAAAACTGTTTGACAGTCTACTAATTTAAAACGGTAAGCTATTAATACCTTCCTGGTCTTGAGCAGCAATCCTGAAGTACTTCAACATGTTTAATTTTAGAAGCATAGTGAATCGTTTTGATAGGCACTATTGCTTCTGAAAACTAGCAGGTGTCATGCTATAGAGCAGAAGGGTGACGACTGAAGTGGTTGGAGCAGAGCTGTTCCCAAAAGTGCAGGATATTCATTTTATGGGGAGACTTAAACGAGAGCCTAAGTTTGCAAGTCTGCAGTAAGCCGGTTTTTTTGTCTCTTGTTTTACTCTCTACCACCATCTAGTGGAAGCAGGAGCAAACCCGTAATTTTAGCTGGACTCTGAAGAATTTCTGTAGTTTGTTCATTATGTAATGAAGCGATGTTTTACCACATAACCATAAGAGAATGTCTGTTCAACAGATACATTCAATGTAATTGAGAAAGCTTGATTCCCTATCAGTTTTTCTACAGCTAACATGGTATTCTCCTTTTTTGGGGGGTGTTAAAATAGCTATTGAAAGGTAAATGCAAGGCAAATCAGTACATTCCCAGTAGCTATTCTGATAGCTTATATATATATATGTGTGTGTGTGTGTGTGTGTGTATGTATGTATGTATTGATGTGTATCTATATGTACCTGTATATATATATATATGTGTGTGCGTGTGTTAGCGTATAGATATAAAATATGTCATGGTACATGGAAAGCAGCTGCTCCATTTTGACTGACAGGTTGTCTGCTTCCCTGAACAGCTTGAGATAATCTTTTGAAAGAAATTCCTTATGGATACCAAGCAGATGCAGACAGTTTGCATAGCATAGGCAGGATTTTTCCAACATGCTGCACAGAGAGAATAATTTGGGTCTGCATCCTCTAACCCTTGGGGAACTTGCAGATGCCTGATCTGTCTGTCCTACACCAATGAACTACGTGTTTTCCCCACAGTAGTTTCCCTTGTGTTTTCTCAGCCCCGCAGCAGCATCACCTATGTCTGGTTTAAGAAGAGAGGTCATGCACAGCAAATCCTCTGCTGAGGGAAGAGGGTGTAGAAGTACAAAAAAGAGATGGAGAATCTAGCTATGCTGCTTCCCCACCCCCCTTTAACATCTGCTGTATTTTGTGATGCACTGATTTAATTTCATCCTTCCAAAATGACAGGCTCTACCCTCTGTTTAGTCTTTTCCATAGCAGAGAAAGAATTCACTTCCCTGGGTTTCTTTCTTTCTCTCCATATAGGTAATAGGGTAGATTAGTTTGCTAATCATAGTCTAGAACAAAGGGATTTACTGTAGGCTAATGTCTCCTATTTTGCATAAATCTAGGCAGTAATGGGTAGCTCTGCAATCACAGAAGCAATTCTTTTCTAGTTGGAAAATAAAACTGGGATTAGTACCTCATTACTGTTTTATATGCTGTCTTATATGTGAAACTTCAAGCACACTTTTCTCTTTTTCCTCAGTTTATACACAAGGACACTTTTCCTGAAACACAGGCCAAAGGTGAAGGTAAGCAAGCAAGATTTTGTGTCCATTAATGCACAGCAGCATTCAGGTATCTTGTGTTTTGAATTTACATTGGGGCTCACTGATTATGCCCTTTAAGGTACTATCTTTGATTTCTGCTTACATCCCAGGAAACGCAGTTGAAATGATGATTAAGTGTTTGGTTTCTGTTGCAAGTGACATAATATTCCAGGAAATCTTTCCCCTCTTCCTGTTTTTCTTTTAACAGTTTGTTTTTGGAATATGGCCTGTTCTACTTGTGGAGCCACCCAAGAAGCTTTGACTGCGACCTGGGCTGTCACATGTGACTGCGTAGCCTGGCCGAATAAAGCAATTCAACAGTTACTGCGACTGAAGTGTCAAAATTGCGGATTAAGTCAAGTACCATTGCTATAAAAGGACCTCTCTGTGTTACTCGGCCAGCTGGCCAGAACAGAGCAAAGAGTTGGCACACTAGGGAAATAATGTTTAATATAGCTTTATTCTAAGTTGTTAAAACAAAGATTAAGCCACAATATTTTTATGTATATAATGTATAGCTGATGATATTGAGCTAATATTTCGTGCTGGTCACAGAAAACTAACCATTTTTGAAGTGGACTGCATACATTTTTCATTCAGTTGTTGTTCTTTCTGTGGTTCAAACTAATATTAATTTAGTTAAAATATTAGTTTAGTTCATTTCAGTTAGAATGACAAAAACGGGCCATTGTTGGCCAAGCTAAGCATTTGTGTGGCCTATAGTGAACTGAATGCTTAACCTGAACTACTTTATTCTTGCACTTTTATACAATTAATGAAGTATGTAATGATTGACTTAGGGCTTTATTCTATCTCGCTTTTCCACAGCCTCCTTTGCAGTTTATATTTTAAGCAAAATGGTTGGGATACCTGTGCCATTTAGTTCATTTTGTACCAAGCTTCCATTTTCTCTTCAGTCCAACTGAGCTACATCGTGGAGGATGTTCCAGGGTGTGACTGGCAGAAAACACTTCAGATGGGGTTGTTTGTGTATGGAAGCTGAATTCCTAATTTCTTTGACCAGTGATCCATCAGGAAACTGCAGGGTGACTGTATAAACATAAGAGACACTTTTAAAATTTTTTATGATTATCATTTACATGCCTCCCTTTTCTATCTCTACTTTTTTACTCCCCATGGCCCATTCATACTACAGATTGGCACACCTTAGATGTGTGCTAGTTCAGCTTTGAAATAATCCCTTCCCTTTATTTTACAAGTCGTAAATACCAGTCTGACTTTCAGAAGCATCTTCTTATTCAGAAGTACTGAAGAAAGAGTCAAGAACAAGATTGATGTTGAGGGTACCACAAATATAATTGGCAGCACTTTGCTTGCTCATAGTCTGTCCATCACACAGTTACTCTGTGGAAAGTTGACCACCTTTGTAAACCCAAACTTTGGGGACTGTTAAGGGGCAAAAACTTGGTTTCTGCAATTTTTATCTACCCAGCTGATGAAAGTTAGTAAATAAGCATAAAGAAAACATTGAACTAATACATTTTTTCAAAATATACCTCATATTGGAGGCGGTGGTTTTGACTCTTCAGATCTTGGGGCGACTAACAGAGTCTGTCCTTGAGCATCCTGGCTACCATGCTATGCAATTTTTGTCTGCTTTTGATGCTCAGAGGCATTTATCCTTCTTGCCATGAAGGAAAAAAGGGAAATGTTCAAACTTATTGAAAATCCCACTCTGTATTGATTTAAAAAGTGCCCACAGCAGCAAGGTACGGTAGCTGTCTCCCAATTCAGAGAGCCCCCGCTATTGTACAATCAGCACTGACTCAAATGGTCTCCTCCTTTTAATGTCTTTTTTTCCTGTTTGCATCCTCTGTGTCCATCAGTAGCGTTCCTGTTGATGTGAATCTCCACAGAAATCGTGGGGTTTGTTATGTGACTGACCCTGGACTCTTGGGATCAAATAGACCCAAACTCAGGGCTTGAAAAACATACTTAACCTTGAGTGACTTCAGTTAGGTTTAAGCACATGCTGATAGCAGTGCATTTCAACCTGTAATTGACAAACTGCTATAAAGATTCTGAAGTGAAAATTTTAAAACTGGTTGGTAGTCAGTAAGTTCCAGTTCCGTAGACAAGGTGTTGGGAAATTTGAATGATTTTCAGACTTGAAAGACATTGGAGTAACTAGCATAGAGGTAGGAAAATGCTGTCTTGGATCAAGAGTCTTTAATTATCCAGAAGGCTTGGTTTTTTTGTGAAGAGATTTGAGAACCGTTTTTAAAATGTAGCTTAAAAGTAAGTGCCTGCCTATTCACCTCCAGGCTCTCTCCAGCACACTTCTACACACTTTATCTGATTTTCTTATTTAGTACATTGACATGTTTTCATAAGTTACGGAAGGAGTCCCCTAATAGGAGCAGTGCAGCAGTGAGATATATCAGCAGTCACTTGTGGCATCTGCTAGGTATGGTACTGTGGTTAAGAAAATGAACCAAACCTTTATTTTAGTGGCCTTAGTTTTGTTACTGGAGGATATGGGGGCTCTGTTTGGTTTCCCTGTAATTGCAGGAACCAGAGTGTTCTGAAAAGCCACTTTCTTGTTGATAAGACTTCTCTGCGATGGTATATTTTAAAGAAATTTGTTGATTCTCCTACACATTTGCAACTAGGAAGTGTATGGGGTTTTTCAGATCTCGTTGACTTAAATTGTCAGAATTATAAAAAGTTGGCAAAGCCCTTGGTTTAATTTTACACTGCTGTTAGTTTTTCATTCACACATCGTTGGTCACTGATGTTTTTATCTTTAGAAAAATTACACAAATTGGCTTCTTCCTTCATTCCATATGACCAAAACCATGCACACCTCTACCACCCTTCCAGCAGCCTTCCTTTCAGGTTATGTTAGACCATGAAGAATGTAATTTATGTGTGTGTCCTAAGCATAAGTAATCTAAAATTATGGGTGCTTTGGTTTGACTGCCTTACTGATCTTGTGAGCGATACTGAAAAGGGCAAGCCAGTTTTAACTGCATGTCACTGAAATTCAGACTGCCTTTTCTAGTGCCTGGAAAGACAAACATCCTTACTCCTGTAATGTGTTAAATGTCTGTTAAATAGTTTTTTATTTATATCATTTGTATGACATGCTGATTTTTCTTCTATAAACCTTAGAGTGGCATATTCCAAACTTTTCTTGCACTGCATCTTATAAGGTGGGTCATCTTCGATCCTATTTTTCGAGCAGGATTCAGACAACAGCTGCTTTAAAGCGAGTTATGGAAGTAGCAGGTGCTTTTTAATATGAATCCTACAGCAGATGGTGGACAGACTTGATAGCAGCAAACTCTTTTATTCATTAACATCTATGAAGAACCAGGAAATCTGCCACCTTACAACCATCGGCTTGGCACAGATCAGCAGCAAGTAGTTCTGCAGACAGTGAGCTGAAACATTCTTCCTTGAAAATAAGAGAAAAAAAACAAATTTACTCTTCCCAGTACAGATCGACACCGTACCTTATGTCGGGAATCTAGATTTTCTGGATACAGCTCAAGGCATCCATTATCCAGAAGCAAAGATAAGACTTGGGAAACAGGAATCTGCCATCGTGAGGGATCTCATCCGTGTTTTGAAGGCAGTGTTGTTGACTAGTAGTATTAGTAGTCTCCAAACATCATTTTAATGCTTTTTCGTTCAGCCGAGGGAAGATGTGCTACTCATGAGTGTTTAGAAGACTACCCCGTGGTCGGAATTGGAATATGCAGTCTACCACTTGCCGATCTACCTCTGTCGTGTATTGTACAATACCTGTGCCCTTAATTATATCTGCCTGAAGGTGCAGACGTTGGAGCAGCCTGACTTAGATAGCCCCTGAGGCTGGCAACAGTATTGTGTTGATCTGTGGCTGCCTGCTTTACTCGCCGTAAACTCGTTCGGTGTCTGTCACTTTTAGGCTGTGCTCAGTCTGCTGTTCATCTACCTGCAGAAGTCTGGCTGGGAGTAGGAGGACTTTAATTCGGACGGGCAAAGTGAAACCTTTTTTTGCAGTTAAGTTACATTTAAAGCTAAGATGCAAACAGTATGACTTGTTTCACACGATTTTGGAAGAGATGTGATGGAAAATACTGTTTTATAATCGGTCTTAATTCTCTTTTAATCTAATATCATGCCGTCTTGTTTGTCTGAAGGGAAATTGTATGATTTGCTGTGCAGTTGATTCTTTCGACTGTAGTGCATTTGCTCCCAACACCTGGTTTCGAACAGATGAATGACTGTTTCAGCTAACTCCCCCATGTGAAACTCTTAGCAACAGAAAATCCTCCCAGTATCACAAGAGTTTCTCACAGTCGCTATCGCCTTGTTTAGTCTGCATTCAAGAATTTTGGTAATACTGTTGCTTTTTTAAGCCCCTTTCTCTCTGTGGATATATTTTTGGCATTTGATAGCAGGTGGTGGAACAGTTCAGTACAACACTTCTCAGTGGAAGATGAGTTCTAATGAAGCAGCACTGCTGTTTTCTTCAGTAGACCTCAGAACCCAGGAGTACACCTTAATTTTGGTGAAACGTGTGCCCCATAATTTAAAATAACATGTTGAGGTAAAAACTGTTTACTTTAAAGAAACCTCATCTGCCCTTTATAAGCAGGCAGTGGGAGGCTTTAACTGCAAAGTACTGTTAACTGTGAGACTTAAGTATGAAGAGGGATAAATGGTGGAGCCTTTGTTACCCATGAGAAGCGAAAGCCAGGAGGAGATTAAGAAATCTTATGTGGAAAGAGAATAACAACAGATTAAGCACAGAATCCCATAGTATTACGTCAACCACCCTCCTGATAAGTGCACTTTAGATACTTATTTAAGAAGCTTGAATGTTTTGCTGTTTATACATTTAACTTTCCGTGCTGACTCTGCACTCTTTACCAGAGAGGTGATGTAGACTCTGTTACATTCGGCTCATTGTAGATTATTCAGCTGTTTTTTTATGAGGCTGGAACGTGACACGAATTGTTTTGTACATGAATGAATACATTTCTTAGCCAGCTGGAACGTCCTCGGCCAGCTTTGTTCGAGAGCCTGTAATGTAACTACAGAGAATATATTGTATAACTCTTAAGATTGGTTTTGAGTTTCGTTGTTCGGTTTCTTGCTCATGACTGCCTACGGCTGCCAAGTGCCTCATCTCTTTGTCACAGCTCTTTGCTGAGAGCTGAGGCTGTGTTTTCTCCTGGGGTCCAGAAGACAAGGTCCTTGGTAGGTGAGAGGACAATTTGGGTTTTGTTAAACGTTTTCCTACTGCAGGAGTTGCAGCACTGGTTTTAGTTGCTTTCCTGAAATGTAGTTATGAATCAGGCATGTGGCTGCCGCTACTTGGCTCACACTTAAGCCTGACTACCCTTCATCCCTGATGCTGTTTAGTCTTTAGTCCCTGAAAGCCGGTTGAGGAATTTAGCCCCACAGCTGGTGTTTATTTTGGTGTGTGTGTAGTTCAGTGACAGGCAGCGTGAGGGCGCAGATGTCAAGCAGGTGCTTTATGCAGAGCCCCGTGACTGGGGCTCCCAGCCAGATGCTCCAGGCAGGACTGGGGATATGAGGATTCATATGTACAATTTGAGGGGCAGGGTTGATGCCTGGCCCTCTTACTTTACTTCAGAACTCTCTCTTTTTACGTGTTGGAAGTGATTAGATTTGGTTAAGCATGTAGTTGTAGATGCAAGAATCATCAAGTTCAGAACCCAGCTAATGCAAGACCCTAAACCAGTGCCTGCAAAAAATTTTGCACGTATTCCACACGAGTTGAATCTGCCTGATGCTTAAAGTGGACTGATGAGATTTAAAAAATGCAAAGATAGAGTCTTTTGAGTATTTGTTCATAGGAATAGCTGTAAGCACAATCTCAGATGCATCGATCTTTCCCCAAAGCTCTGGAACATATGTATGTTTCTCCAGGGCCAATGTTGAGTAGAAATGGGCTTTCACATGTGCTCATAGCAAATCATGTACCAAAATGTTTTCTAAATAAAAGCCTTGGTTGATCATTGCAGAAGAATTTTGGTTGTGTGTACTATTACTCCCTGAATTTGGGAAGAAAGAGTTTCAAGCAGCGGAAGCAGTAGTTACTCCTTAGACTGAACAGGAACTGTTTTTTCTCTTGATCTTCCAAATTGATGTTGATTATTAAACTCAGCTTAATGCACTGATGATGTTTATTGTCTTAGCAAATAGAATCTGTCCACCTGTTGTGGACATGAAATACCCTCCCTGTGTTATGTGACCAAACTTTCTAACATTGACACTATTAGTTCTAACGTGTGGGCTTTTTTTTCCTGAAATTCAGAACATTGTTGCAGATAGATAACAACACTGTGAGAGGTGAATAGCAGTTGACTTGTAAAACACAGCTGCGTTGAGCAACATTTATTGACAACTTTGATATACTGAACTGATTCTTCGTACCAAACCAGCTGGTAACTAACATTAGGCTTATATGTATCTGCATAACTTGTTTTGCAAAGCACAGTAGCTTTGAAATATTTAATGTATTTCATTTGTTATTCATGCTGCAGTCAAGCACTAATTTGTGTCTTTATAGTTCAAATTATTAAAGAATTTTTGTTTTAAATACAGCTTTTCCCAGGTGTTTCTTGGCTTTTGTGTTGCACGGGGCTGGCTGATTCATCCGGATGCTGTTCAGAAGATGGGTGGTCATATGTCTTGACTGATGGGTGCACAAGTAGAACAGCAGGACTTGTGTGACCTGCATTTCTGGGGAAGCTGCCTGCCTGCAGCTATGATGGTCCGAGCCCCCAGTGCCCTGAGCCCCCCGTGGTAATAGACAAAGCTCGGTCATCTTGGCTTCATGCCTGCAGCCATCCAGCAAATGCAGATGCCTTTCAAAATGAAGGGAGATATCATTGTGTTCATTTTGAACTCTGGTGCAAGGCTCTGGGTTTCCCCAGTCTTTTGCTGCCTTGCACCCTTTGAGCACTGGACCTAGCTCGGAGGTGTAGTGCTGGCTGCAGAGCAGGATCTTCTCACCTTCAAAGGCCTTCCCCAGCACACACCACTTAGAAGGGGACTCAGAGGAAATGGCAGGAGTCAGGCAAATGTGCCATCAGCTTGGTGCCTGCAGTTTGCACATCATTTGCCTCATCTGAGAGTCTATAGCACAAGTCTAGTGAGGATCAGCTGAGGGAACTGGGGTTGTTTAGCCTGGAGGAAAGAAGGCTCAAGAACTCCCTGGAAGGAGGTTGGAGCCAGGTGGGGTCTCTTCTCCCATGTAACAAGGAGAAGGCCTCGAGTTGTGCCGGGGGAGACTTAGGTTGGACATGAGGAACGCTTTCTTCACTGGAAGTGTTGTAAAGCCCTGGAACAGGTTACCCAGGGTGGAGTCCCCATCGCTGGAGGGAATTAGAAGATTTGTAGATGTGGTGCTGAGGGACATGGTTTAGAGGTGACCTGGCAGTGCTGGGTTAATGGTTGGACTTGAGAATAAAGAAGTTCTATTCAACATCTTTATTGATTACCTGGATGAGGGGATTGAGTCTACCATTAGTAAATATACGGATGATACTAAGTTGGGGGGGAGTGTCGATCTGCTGGAGGGTAGGGAGATGCTGCAGAGGGGCCTGGACAGGCTTGATTGATGGACTGAGGTCAATGGTATGAGGTTCAACAAGGCCAAGTGCAGGGTCCTGCACTTTGGCCGCAATAACCCCAGGCAGNACTTGATGATCTCGGAGGTCTATTCCAGCCTTAACAATTCTATGATTATGTGATCTTAAAGGTCTCTTTCAACCAGGACAATTCTATGATTCTTTTTCCTGTTTCTTTCATTGAGACAGGATAACCACTGCAGGGCAGAACCTCTCCAGGCAGAAATCATGGACCAGTAGACACTTACCCAGCAAGACTCATCACACCCCAGCAGCCAGGGTCAGGTAGTGACCTCAGGTATTTTCCCCCACTTCTGGCACCTCTCCCAAGTCCTACTCAGAGACTCCATTTCCTCCTGCTCATGTCTGTTGCATCTGTGTCTCTGCAGGCCCAACGTTGTACTAAATATTCGGAGACCAAACTACGGGCAGGAAACCTCATAGTCAGTGGTGTAAATGTGTGGGGAACCAGTGCCACCTCCCCTCAGTGGTGCTCACAGAGAGGCGCATCCGAACTCCAGACAGGCATCGCCTGATTGCTGGGCTGGGTGAAATCCAGCTTTGCATTTCAAGCTCGCAGCTAGCCCAGAACTGAGTAATGCTTTGAGATTTCCCTAGGGATAAAAACATTGTGGTTCTGTCAAAGACCTCCTTCCAACCAGAAAATTCAATTTTGAGCTTCACCATTCCCTTTCAAGACTGCCAGTTTACTTGCAGCTTTATTAATTTCCCATTCCCTCCCCCCCTCACACTCCCCCCTTGTTTTGTTGGGTTTTTTTCCAGCCTGTTCCAAGGACTAAAACTGAAGCAGTATCTTTGCAACACTTCAATTCTCATGGTTCTTACCAGAGACCTGGCTGTGTTCAGTGCTGTACCCATGGTGGAGACGGTTCCTGCCAGTTTGGCAGAGGACCTAGTGATTTAGCCTGGACCTTTCGTGATATGTGCATGGAGATGGTGGAGATAATCATAGAATCGTTTTAATTGGAAGAGACCTTTAAGATCGTTGTGTCCAGCCATTAACCCAGCACTTCCAAGTCCACCACTAAACCAAGTCCCTTAGCACCAGATCTCCGCATCTTTTAAATCCCTCCTGAGCTGGGGACTCCTCCACTTCCCTGGGCAGCTGGCCCAGGCCTTCACAGTCCTTGCTTGGAAGAAATTGTTCCTCATGTCCAAACAAAACCTCCCCTGGCGCAATTTGAGGCCATTCCCACTTGTCCTATTGTTTGTTACTTGGGAGAGCAGACTGACAAATACTGAAGTCACTAATGGAGCTATGATAGATGTCTCCTCTAAGGGTTAGCAAGTGACTCCTTTTTGCTGCAAATGTACTTGAAGAAGCCTAAGTGATCTTGGCTCCTACCCTGAGGGACGAAATAACGTGCTTCTGTTAAATATGCTTATGTTATCTCCTGGCCTTGGGGAAAACAAGACTTGAACTGGCCTGGCTGGAGGTGAGATCGGTGATTTGGCACTACTCAAGAGAGCTCAGTGTCCTCAGAGAAGTCTTCAAGGCCATCTGCCCTGTCCTTGCCTCCCCCAGCAGCCCCTTCTCAAGCAGCTAAGACAGGGCTAACTTGGGTTGCCTGAAGGGGTAGGTTCAACACCAGATAGGGGATCAGCTGCTCTCCTCTGATGGATCCCCATGGGAACAGGACAGACAGACAATTCCACCACGGTTGTGCTGGCATTGGAAGGAGGATCAACAGAGGCAGGACAAAGACAAATGTCTGAATTGTCAAACGCGACAGTAGCCTCGCCAGCCTGGCAGTGCTGGGTTAACCATTGGACTCAATGATCTTAAAAGTAATTTCCAACCAAAACAATTCCATGAGTTGGCCTTAGTGGCCTAAGCGGGGATAATGTGATACCTGGAGCTCAAGGAGTTTCCTCCTGCTGCACCCTGAGCAGGAACAGAGTTGGGATATCCTCATCCACCTTATGCATAAGCACCCTGCGTTTGCCAACAACATAACTCGCGTGAAGCACCACGTGTGCTCAGTTGCAACCTACAAGTAGAAACTGCACAGTCTTAGTTTAGGTCTATTTAGGAATCAATACAGGTAATTCAGCATTCCGGCTCCTAAATTCAAGGTGAGTATCTCACCTTGTTCACATGCAACACCCCAGGGTCTCGGTATATGACACTTTCCAGCTGCTACGGCAATCCAAATAGCTACTGAAAAACATCCAGCCTCATTAATCTCCTTCACTGAGACTGACTTGGTAATTTGCATGCAAGAGGCACAGGCCGGCTTAATGAAATTAGCGGTAACTAATGGCACCGGCAGGCACGCAGAGCCAGCACGGGACGAGCCGGAGCTCGGTGTGTGTAGCTCCTGTGGACTGCGCACCCACAGCACAGCACCCAGCGGCACCTTGAGGCATCCAGCGCTCTGACTCAGTGGTTTGTCATCACCGACATCAGGTAGGTGAATGCTAATGAGCGCGAGCTCGCATGATCCCACAGAAATGGAATTAATTGAGCTGCTCTGCTGATGTAAATGGATGTCAAAGCCCTAATATTTATAGGCTGGCCAAGCAGCGGAGCTGTAGTGATTTATGTGGATGCCAAACTTTAGCACGGCATTTTCCTCATAGGTGGTGTGTTGACTCAGTGCCGAACAGCGGAACAGAGTAAATTTGTTAGAAGATTGCAGCATTGTAGAAGCCTGGGGACAAGTCCAACTTCTCAGGTAAGAAAAAAAAGTGACGAGCGAAGCAGCCAAATCCACTCTGCACACAGGCAAACCTGTCCAGGCACTTGTGAGTCATGGTTTAAGAGGATTTTATTCCTTTGAAGTCCTCCAGGGATTTCAGATTTTTTTTTCTCTTTTTTTTTTTTCCTTCTGTTTGTTTGTTGCTTTTTTTTTTCCTTTAATCTTCATGGTTTTAACATCCCACCTTGGCTGAAATGAAAACAAGACTAAGTGCTAGTCACAAGATGAAAACCAGCACCAAACTTGTGAGCAACAGCATTGAAGCGGAGCTGTTATGTGAGGGATATTTTTATACAGGTTATCTGAAAAGCAAACAAACTCCAGGTGTGTTTTCTTGCTGCTGGCATTAATTGAAGCAGGAGGGGCTGATTAACATCATGGACTTGTTTATGATGAAGATCTCTCTGCCACATCCCCCTGAATTTGACAGTTCACTATCAATTTGCTTTGCAGTCGATGCGCTCATGTAGGTCCCTCTGGATCAGTTGCAGCTCTTCAGGTAACACCCAGGACATCTGATACTTGGTGGGTTTGTCCATATGCTCACATCACATGGTGTTCGTGTTCAGGATGGAGTAAAAAGCCTTTTTGTAGTATTGTGATCCATGTTATATGCCAGCAGACCCCTTCCTCTCCAGTAAGCATAGAACCATAATCATAAAACCATTTTGGTTGGAAGACACCTTTAGTTTCGGTCCAATGATTAACCCAGCACTGCCAAGTCCACCACTAAACCATGTTCCTCAGCACCACGTCTACATGGCTTTTAAATCTTTCCAGGGATTGGGACTCCACCACTTCCCCTGGCCAGCCTGGGCCACGCCTTGAAAACACTTTTGGGGAAGAAATTGTTCCTAATGTCCAATCTAAACTTTCCCTGGCACAACTTGAGGCCATTTCCTCTTGTTCTATCGCTTGTTCTTTGGGAGAAGAGACCAACCTCCATCTGGCTGCAACCTCTTTTCAGGAAGTTGTCAAAACTGAACCCCATAGACAAGGTGTGGCCTCAATAGTGCCCAGTCCAAGGGGATGATCCCTGCCCTAGTCCTGCTGGTCCCACTGGTGGTGATCCAAGCCAGAATGCTGGTGGCCTTTTTTGCCATCTGGGTGCATGCGGGCTCATCCTTAGCTGGCTGTCAACCAACATCTCCAGGTCTTTTTCTACCAAGCAGTTTCCAGCCACTCTTCCTCAAGGCTACAGCATTGCAGTGGGTTGTTGTGACGCTAGTGTGGGACCCAGTGCAGCATCACAGAGGGCATCAGCAGCCACATGTCAGGTTTCTACAGCCATCACAGCAACAACCCCAGCCCAAATCCACAATGTCATCTTGGCATGGATCAGGCTTTTGGGCAAACTATGTTTAAACACCACTCAGGACATACCTTTTTAAAGATAAAACCTCAAATTAATGTCAAAACCTGGCCATTCTTGCCTTAAGTAGATTTTGCAGTGCTAGATAAGGGTAGTGATGAGTATCTGGAGCAGAAACATCCTCAGGTGGGAAGGCTGGAGGTAGGGGAGAACATCCCTTTACAGCCTTGGATTTCAAATAAAACCTTGGTGTTTTTCTGCCTGAATCCATGGTTAGCTTGGCTATTTCTGCTTAGAGAGCTATATAATAATTATGTGTATCTATATATACAGTCCGATAATATCAGAGATGGCTCCTGCAGCTTGAATACAGAAGTGAGAAATTAGGAAAAGCAGGAGTCTCCAGTGTTAATCATTAAGATGTGACAGTAGTTGTACATCTCATACATCAGTCCCAGAAAGAAACATCTATCTATATGAGCTGTGAAGGTATGGTCCATGTCACTGGGAAGAGTAAAACCCTACTGCACTTACATTAAAGGCATCATTTCTTTTTTCTTGGTTTTGCTAATGAGAAGTAGCACAGCCGATTCTTCACAAGCAGCCAATGTGATTTCTGCAATGACTTGTGCTGACCCAGATATAAGTCCATGGGATTTCTCCACACAGTTGCTATTCAGGTGCTCAGAGGAAGAGAAAATGCCCCATGCCCCTGGCTGAGCTGCTTCACTGATTAACTGACCCCCCTGCCTAGATAAAAGCTGGCACACAGTGATGCTGTGGCAGGGAGAGCTGTACCCAAAAGCACTGGGGTGCCTGGGGGGTCACACTCTTTACCCTTGTTAATGGGGGACAGGGTGAGCCAGTTAGGGCCAGCACAATGCATCATCTCCCCATCATGTCCCAGCAGAATGCAGCAAGAAGATGTTTGAAACCTCCCAGGAGAGGGATACTACATGATAAGACAAGAGGAAATGGGGAGGTTTAGGTTGGACATTAGGAAAATCTTCTTCCCTGAAAGGGTTGTCAAGCCCTGGCCCAGACTGCCCAGGGAGGTGTTGGAGTCACCATCCCTGGAGGGATTTAAAAGACATGTAGATGAGGTGCTGAGGGACATGGTTTAGTGGTGGACTTGACAATGATGGGTTAATGGTTGGACTCAATGATCTGAAAGGTCTTTTCCAACCAAAATGGTTTTATGATCCTCCTCTGCTTGCCCACTCTAAGGCCAGACTTGGGCAGTTTTCCTAATATCTCAATTAAACACAAGCCTCGTCCCTCCTCTGGGCTTTTCTCCTTGTAAGAAGCTGAATGTGAAGGGGATATTTCTGCCTTCTTTTTTTTCTCTAAATGATCAATGTCACTAACTGAATTACTTTTTTAAATATTGCTGAACTGTTTTATTGGATTTTTTTTTTCATGTCTTCAGAATTTAAATAGAAGCTTTTCAGTTCTGAAACCTTTTCTCTTTTTTCCCCTCTATCTCTTTTGGACATCAATGCACTATTTTTGGCAAAAACATACAGCAATGAAAAGATATTTCATTGGCTGTGTATATCATTAGACTTTTAGAAGGAAAATACCTATGCAAATACCGTATGCAAAGAGGAAATAACCTGGATGCTTTGGGATGAATTTATATCCTTGGGCAGAACGATCTCCCAGCTTCATACACGGCAATTGATTGATCTTTCTGCACTACATGACCACTGCTGGGTCTGTTTTTTCTTTCTTTTTTTTTTCCCTTTTAAAACACAGGGATGCCCATGTGAGACACTGCCATCCCGTGGAACATCCTCTGAGCAAGACCAACATCTCCCAAGGGATGCAGCACCCTGGTCAGGCATCCCAAGCCCATCCCACCGGCCTCATGCAGCAGCAAATATCTCCTTCTACAGCCCGGACCACCTGAGGTCCACTGAAAGCACCATGGCAAGTTCCAAGTCTGGATTTAGGCAGGCAGACACTCACCCAGATGAAACAAGAGGCTCCAGTGAGAATTTAAGGCAAAGCTAATCATTTTGTCTTCGCTTTTCTTTACCAAATGCTTCACACAATGCACTTGTTTGCTAATTAATACAGCTCTTCCTTCGCAGCTGGCAAGTCAGTGAGATTATTTGTGTTATTAAAAAATAAGGCGGACCTCAGGATTGTAAGGAGGGACACATAATTATCTAGCTGGCTACTGTCCCCTCTTGCCAGCCTAGGATATTAATTATTTTCCTGCTGATTCAGAGGGAAGATAGCCAAGCTGTGAATCAGCCCTGCCACTTCTTGCAACACCTGCCTTTTCCCTAGATCTCCTCTCCAAATCACAACCAGGTCTGGCAGCGCTTCACTAATGAGATTGGGCATAATTACAGCAGGAGCCAGCAGAGGATTGGAGGAACTGCTTTTCCTTCCACATTGCAAAAGAAAATCCTAACTGTGAGCTGGATATATTTTTCTCCAAAAGACAAATTAATAATTGGGTTTTTTGAAAGGTTTCTGGTTCCTTCTCTGTTGCTCTTCCCGCAGACTGTGTAACACTGACTCCTTTCAAAAAAACACTGAGAATCTGAAACAAAAAAAAAAGCCCAAATTCTCAGCTCATGTACACTGTCCAGCAGCCAAGACATGCATCCTTGTGTGAGTGAAAGTAGACAGGACACAGATTTAATGAGGTAACAGCTTCTTGGCAGCACCACAGGTCTACTCAGAAACTGTATCATTATTCATTTACTTGGCTAATGCAGTTGTATTGTGCCAAAGAGGGGGGAAAACGGTCTGGAGGACTAAGTAAATGCAGATTTAGGAAAAAAAAGCATAGCTAACTCAGCAGGGTTTGCTGAAACTTGAGCATATTGTAGTTTTAGGATTGGCAGAGAAACCTTCCCAAGGAACTCTTTGAAGATTTAGGGGACCTCATCACCACATGTGCAATGCCTGAGTGTGCACTGGCTACACAGAGCATTTAAAATTAGCGTCACATTCTCCTCAAGATTTCTGATTGAGATATCCCTGTTCTCTAAAACTTTGAATGAGAGGGGAATTAAGGCATGCAAGATGCCTTTGGTATCATTGTCATCTGTGTTAGTGGTATGTGATGGGAGCATCTGCTCGTTGCAGGTGGTAACCAGCCATCTCATATCAGCAGTACTGGACAATTCCAGCTTTTCCCAGTATATGATAAAAAGGTGCATCCAGAGCTTTTAAAATGACAGCTGAGTCCATTTCACAAATTCAGCAATGAAAAACGACTGGTGTCAAAGATCTCTCTGAAAAAAAAAAAGTACATTTGGGAACATCTCCTTCTCCTACACACTCATTTTGGCTACAGCACAGTGTTTTCCCCTAAGACGTAAAACTTTCAGAGGAGAAAGGAACAGAAGCCAATCCCTAGACACTGCGAGAGAAGAGGCTGATTTCTGAGCACACATTGAGGGGTTGTACCCAAGTCAAGACTCTTACGGACTCCCAAACACGGCAGCTGAATTACGTTTCGGGGGTCAGACAAGGATGCTGAGCTGTGCCTTGCTGTTGGAGTTTACGTGAAGAATTAACATCGCTGTTCTTTTTCCCACACCCTCATCTCCACCTTTCCAGCCAGTCTGTACTGCAGCAAATAAATCTTGATTGTGCTAATAGTTTTATGCTTGCCTAGTGTTTGAAGCTAAGCCCGGATGAAGCTGAGATGTAGAGGTGACCTCTCTAATTAATATTCAGGCAACTTCCCTGAGCTCTGTAACCGGAGACAGTCCAGGAGCAGGGGTTGGAGTTGGCTTCCTCACCAAGTGCAGGAGTCAGCACAAGTGCTGAAGTTGCTGCACAGTGATGCTGGGATCAAGGTTAGGCTGATAAGCAATATGTAGAAGGAAATACCTAGCAGCTTCCAGGACATGTTCCTTGCAGAAGGAGAGTAGGTTGTAGCGTGAAAATACCCACCTTGGAAACAATGGAAATTTCCTAGATGACAAGTTCTCATGGGATGAGAGTGATGGAAACATGAGTGCATGGTTTCTGGACCAGGGGAGTGAAGGGACTATTGGGGCATATGGCCACCATGGCAAATTATCCTCAGCCCCTCTGAAACGTCTATCTCCTTGAAATGCAATGTGTATGAGGGACCATCCCACAGGTTCTGGTGGGTGTTAGAGGTAGCTCAGTCAGAAATATCTGGCACAAAACAAGCAAATCCTGAGGAAATTTGTCCTTTCAGATACACTGGCTATTCATCTTACAGTCTTGTCTTGTAGGGAATCATTTGAGATATCTTCTGCATGCTTTGCTCTAGATAGGTGGTAGCAAAGAGTTGGTCAAGGGTGTTCCCATGAAGTCCAAAATTTGCCTGCTCCTTTTCTCCAGAGCTGGCCACTCCAAAAGTCAAGGAGTGCATCCAAAAGTGACATCTGCGCATCACCATCTGGAAGGAGAAAGTCTCTTCTAACACAGGAACCAGGAGGTGCTTTGATGTATCTACATATTATAAATAGGCAGTATTGTTAGGTGACTGGTAAATAGAGGAGAAACTCAAAACACAGCAGAGTTTTCTAAGATTTGCTTAGGAAAAGCAAATCCTGCCTTTCTGTGAGTCCTTAAGAAACCAGCCACCAGTTTGCACAGCAAGCATGACTGGAAGGAGAAAGAAGCTGTTATCAAGCAAAACTCAGTCTCAATTACACCAGTGTAAATCCAAAGTCATTCCACTGATCCCAGCTTTGATTTAGGCTTGTGAAGCCAAGCTCAGAATTTGTCCTAATATCACAAGCTGCTTATCTGCAAGAAGAGTCATGTGGAAGAGCCTTGATGTGCAACTCTGCTTTGCCTGGCTCTCTGTGTGCTCTTGGGAGCTGCTGGAAATGTGAGCTTCAGATCTTCAGACGTCTCTTTTCTAAGAGCTGAAGGCAAAGAAGGTGACAGAAGGAGGGAAAAAATACTGTATTTTTTTTTTCTCTGGGGCGAAGAAAATAGCAGGAAAATTGCCCTAAAACCTCTTGGTAGGACTGTTTGGAGTCAGCATTTGCTAAGGCGGTTTCTGACCTGTCAGAAATAAAAAACAGCTGAGAGGACAGCAGTGCCATTTGCGCCTTTCCTTCATCTCTGCTCCAGGGAACATGGGATTGCTGGCAACCCACTTCTTTTCCAAATCATTTCGTTTCTTGCTGTGGAAAACCCCACGGAAAAATCAAGGTCATTGACAGAACTCCTATAACATTGTTTGCTTCCAAGCAGAGGTGCATCTCTGCCAAAGCATGGCTTCCAGCTGGGTGGTCATGGCTGAACGATGACCAAAGTCCTACAAGGTTTGTAGCCAGGAGCTGATACGGACTTCCAAGTGCTCCAGTGCTGCTTGTGCCATGAGAAACCCTCACAACGGTTTCTCTTGGCCAGCACCTGATCTGTTGATGTCTCAGGGTTTTGGCAGAGGGCAGCACCTATAGATCATTACTGAATGACTCCCACCTGGTCTTGGTATTCTGTTGGGATTTCAGGAAGGATTTAGTTATTTTCAGTTGAGGAGGAACATGGTCCTGGGAGTTGTTATCTCCTTGCTTTCTATGTTAGTCCAGCAAAAGGATGGATGGCAGATAAGGTGGAGGTTTACCATGGGCTGTTACTCAATTCTCTGTTATTCCTATGCCCATCAGCTTATATCTGGAAGCCCTGAAAATTTGAGGAGTTTCTCTGCTCTATTGGGAAGATGGATTCAGGATCTTTGAAAGGCTAGGAATAGAAAAGTCGTGTCACGCTTGGTTCCTGGAGCCCAGAAGGAATTACAGTGAGTTAAGAGGGTGGGAAGTGCTCACACCTGCATCCTCCAAGCTGCCCTTTAGGTGGTACCTCCTTGTTCTGCACAGCAGTTTAGCTGTTCAGACACCAGACTGCAAACCCAGCTGGGATTCAGCCAGGACACTTGCCCCAGCCTCATCTCTTTAAGTGCAGATTGCCCCGAAGTTCTGCAGGGCTGGGCTGGCATGTTTGAGTTTAATATTGCAGCACATCCCTAGAGCAGGCTTTGCAACACCACCTCTTTTTCAGCTCTTCAGCATTTTCCTCTGAAGTCTCTTACTCATAAGCAAGTGAGTACTCGCATGGGAGATCAGATCAATGCAGGGTAGGAAAGATGTTTAGAGTAAGTCCAGCTCTCCTCTCATTATGTGCTGATGACCAAAAGGCTGTTCAGATCACCAAGAGACCTCAGCCCTGTTTCCCACACTTGTGTCACCCCTGAAAACAAGGATTCAGGGAAGCTTTTCAGTACTTAAAGGAGGCCTGCAGGAAAGCTGGGGAGGGACGCTTTATCAGGATCTATCCTAATAGGATGAGGGGTAACAGGTTTAAACTAAAAGAGGGTGGGTTTTGATTAGATGCAAGGAAGAAGTTCTTTACTATGAAGGTGGTGAGACACTGGAACGGACTGCCCAGAGAAGTTGTGGATGCCCCATTCCTGGAAGTATTCAAGGCCGGGTTGGATAGGGCTTTAAGCAACCTGGTCTAGTGGGAGGTGTCCCTGCCCATGGCAGGGTAGTTGGAACTAGATAATATTTAAGGTCCCTTCCAACCCAAACCATTCTATATTTCTGTGGCTCAGGATAGAGAAGAGTAAATGCTCAAGCAGCCCCGTGCTGCCAGAGCTTGATTTGTGACAACTGAGTTACCTTTTGTAGATATAATCGTGGGTAACCTTTTCTCTGCTGATTTACCTTGCCAGTTTTTCAGGGGAGGTTCAACTTCTTAGCATCTATCTGAGTCACAGTTCTCACTTTGATCTCAGCTCCATCATCAACTCTCTCCTCCAGTATAAACCTCGATACCATGTTTTCATTCCTCTTCAAGCAAGCTTCTTGCTGTTTGACTTTTGTCTTGCTTAATAGCAGCCAGCCCATTAAAAAGCTGCCGGATTTGTGACTGTGCAGAAGTAAGCGCTGATACAATTAAATGGAGAATTTAATGGTATGGATTTCCCAGAAGAGTTATCAATTAGCACAAGCTGTTTGACAGCTGGATGCCATGCGGATCACAGCACAGGCACATCGTGAACCACAGCCGATGCATTCGCCAGGACAGCAAGGCAGAGGGTTGGGTTTCATCAGGGCTTATGGTTTCCACCTTGCATTTTATGCAGAAACTGGGTGAAAATGGGCCTTTTCATAATGAAATGTTATGATACGGATCTTTGGATGGAAGCATGTCTTCTGTGATCCTTAAAGACCAGGCTGCCATGGTCATGCTGCTTTTCTGTGGAATGACATGCAATATGCTACAAGGTGTGGATTTGTTGGCTGCCAGTGACTCCAGGTCATCCTTGCCCAGATTACTCAGTGATTTTCCTATCTTAACTGGTCCATGGTAGTGCATGGTAGAGAATAGGAAGGGAGGAAATGACTGATGTTAGGGAACTCTTCAACTAGGAGGAAAAGGATATTGTACAGTCTTAATAGCTACAAGAAGATGCTGATGAAGTTCAAATGAGAAACAAAACACGAGTATTAACAGAAAGGATATGCAGCTACTGGACCATCTGCCAAGATTGGTGACAAAACCTCAGACAATAACCTGTCTGCATGAGCAACCGAAGTATCTTGGATGGCCTTTGAGACCTCCACCCCCACTAAGCACCCACCTCCTACCCCACCTGGTGCTGCCCAAGCATCTTTGTGGAAGAAGCATCACTGTGTTTAGCTCTGAGCTGGACTTTGCAAAGTAGAATTCCCCAGCCCATGCCTCTTGGGGCTCGAGAGGCTCTCCATAAGCATCACAAAGCTGCCTTTCAATAGCCTCAACTTCTCTGTCATGGTCAAGGACAGCCATTTGGCTTCTCATCCAAGAGCTGCTTCTGCCAAAAAAATAACAGGAGTTTCTGTAGTTTCCATTTTTGTTACCCGCTGCTGGTACTTTGGTTGTGATGACCCCCATAAATAAAACAGCTAATTAACGCCCTTCTCCTCCCACCAGTGATTGACTATGACCTTGAATGACCTTGCTTAATTTAACTTTCTAAACCAGCTATTTTTGACAGAGAATAATTTAACATCCTTGTGACCCCTGTCTTGTCTCTCTCCTGCCAACTGGCTCTGCAGTTTAAATGAACAGCGATAAATAAATACGTATCTGCAAAGGGACCTAAATGACTCCCATTACTGGAGCATCTGAAGGCCTGCTTAAATAAATCAAGTGAGTAGGAGATTATGCTGCAATCACGTGGAGAGGAAAAGGAGAGAATACATTACTGGCATTCCAGAGGCTGCAACTGGGGCAAACAACTTTGTAGGGTTTAGAAAGATGAGGTTTAATTCAAGCACAGATGGATGACCAGAGGAATCATCTCTTGATATCTTCAAAGAGGAGCAGAAAATTGCAGGCTGCTGGGATCAACAGTGCTCAGCTTGACCTCGCCAGGCAGCTCCTGTATTAGGGATGGGGCCATTGGAGGTTCCTCCCTGCATGGCTACAGCCTGAAAATGAGGATATGTGCACCAGCCACCCACCTACAGTCATTTACTCTTTTCTCCCCCAAACATTCTCTCGGAGGGGAGGGAGCTGGTCTTACAGGAGCAGGAGTGGCAACAGTGGACAGTTCTCTACTTCCCATTTCCTTGGGCAGGCAGACGCTCACCTTGAACCACCCCAGGACCAAATCTCATTGTGAGGGTCCCCTGCAAGCACAAGAACAACCACAACAAATTATTCCCAGGAGGAAGGAAAACTTTACTGAGTCATCTGCTTTGAAACCCCGGAAGGACTAATGAAATCCCATTCGTTGGAAGAATTACTGTCTGCAATTTTCCTCCTCCACTTTGCCTTTTACCTTATTTCTACTTGTTTTCCGGGTCTAGTTCTAAAGCGTCGCCATTTCTTCCCTGCCCCCTGTGCAGCCCTTGCATCACCCCTGTCACGGCAGCCTTGCTTACACCACGCAGAGGAGCCACGACGCGTCATCATAAATCGTATTTACATAATATTCCTTCCCCTGCTGAGGCTGAAATCGAAAATGCAACTAAGTTAATCGGTGAGATCTGGGCCTGCAAGGAGAGCGGGCTTGGGCTCCATATCCCTGCGGGGAGATAGGAGCGGCTGGGGATCCGCTTGCTGCCTTAATTCAGCACAGCAGCTTTTCCCTAATGTTTTCCAGCTTTTCCCTAATGCTTTCCAGTCCGTTAACAAAATAAAAGCCGGATTCCCGCTGCTGATTCATCTCAAGGGTGAGCCCGTTTTCTCTTGTTTTTCCTTCCTCTTCTTTTTCATCCCTTTGTCCAGTGATGCACAGCATCACCCATCACCCTCATGGGTGACAAACTCCCTCATGTGCCCCCCAGATCTCACGTTCCCAGCAGTGAGGTGGCTCCCCTTAGCAGTTTTGGGGTCAAATAGGTGAAACAGTCTGATAGGAATTTACCTCTATTGCTGTTAAAACAAGCTGACAGCAGCTAACTGGGCAGGAGGTGTCTGTACTGGTGGGAGAAATGATGGATGATGATATTATATAATTAACACTGATAGAGCATCTCCCCCTTTAAGCACATCGCAAATCAAAACGGGCTCTATGCTGTTGCAGAGAGGAGCAGCAGCAGCAGCCATCCCTGCCTGAATCTGCCTTGTACGTGGTTTTAGGGCCATTACCATAGATTTTGAGCTTGGAGACCTGTGTAGGATCAACTCTTTCCCTTTACAAACATTCAGAAACTGTGGGTTTGACTTTTTTTTTTCCCCTTTCTGGGTTGTTTTTTTTTTTTTGTCTTTGCCATTTGCTGCTGGAGTTTCCTACCATGGGTAGGGCAATGGTTCAGCACTGTGCATGGCCAAGCTCCAGACCTAGAATCGGTCCTAAATATGGAGTCCTAAAACCTTGTGAGTTTTGGGGTTATTTTCCTAGGTGTTTTTTTCATGATGGGGGAGTACTTAAAAGGGGCCTATAAGAAAGATGAGGACAGTCTTTTTAGCAGGACCTGTTGTGACAGGACAAGGGGTGATGGCTTTAAACTAAAAGAGGGGAGATTTAGACTGGAGAGAAGGAAGAAATTTTTGACACTGAGGGTGGTGAGACCCTGGCCCACGTTGCCCAGAGAGGCGGTCGATGCCCCATCCATGGAAACATTCCAGGTGAGGTTGGATGGGGCTCTGAGCAACCTGCTCTAGTTGCAGATGTCCCTGATCCCTGCAGGGGGGACAGACTAGATGAGCTTGAAAGGTGTTTTCCAACCCAAATCATTCTGTGATTCTATGATAAAAGGGGTACATGACATAGGACCCCTGTACTGACTTGGTTTTGAGCACAACCAGATCACAGCAGCCCCAAGATCTGTGGGATCAAGAGGAAACGAAGCAAAGAGGAGGAAAACATTAGAAAATGGCTTTTACTGCCAAGGAAAGCATTTGTGGAACTACAGATTTTTGGTTTTCCTGTTCCTTTAACTAATAAATGAATTACAATAATTGTAATACAAATATTGCATGAATTTATAAGCAATGAAATTACCATAAAATTAACAGGAAAATACCAAGAACCTTAACATGAAAAGACCAGAAGGGTTTCAGATAACAAAAAACTGAGGAAGTGGCCCCAGAGAAGGACAATCACCCATGTGATTCATAGTCACCACATATACCTGCAGGTGACACCTTGGTGGGAACAGGACCTTGTGCCAGGCTAGTGCTACTCCAGGCACAGCCTCCTTTCTAATTTTATCACCGAAATTTCACTGCATTACCATAAATGTGGCAAGCAGATGTCCTTAAGCATTCACTCTGTCGCTGGCAGGCAGCTGCTAACCCTTAGCCCTGGTTTTTTTTGTTGTGTGAAAGAGTCTGATCACCCATAATTTTGAATGTGAAAAGTTTATTCCCGTCACATACAACCATTTGCTTTCATGTTTCCCTTGCCATCTCTTTGGCCTAATTTATGATAAACTCTGAATATTGCCAATAAACCCTATGTGTCAAGTCAGAGCATCAGCTCAGAGCTGCCCGTGACAGAGGGTCTGTAAACCCCCACTGCCTCCTTCCTGCCATGGGGGATACACTTTTGAGTAGGTCATGTTTATTTTTCCCCTCTTGGATACATATTTGTGGGCTGAGAGTGTACACTTTCCACCATGGGGCACAGCCAGTCTGGCAACCTTGGCCCCATCACCAGCCCTGTGACACCCGTTGCAAGTCCACCTCCATAGATGCGCAGGGGGGCTGAGCGCCTGCCCAACATTTGACCCCCTGCACAGGGCCTCAGTTTCCCTCTTACAAAACAGGAAAGGGGAATAACTTTGGTCTCAGGCTGGAAAACATGTCTCCTTCAACCCCTGTGATCCTACCCCACACCATTCCTGACGGGGACATGTCCCCTTTGCACCCAAATCTGCCAACCCCTGATTATTCTCACCTGCACCCATCATGGGCGATGTCATAACACAGGCAGAGCCAGTAGGACCTTGTCCCAGGCTCCCCAGCGAAGCGGTGGAGTCCCCATCCCTGAAAGTATTTAAAAGACATATAGATGTGGTGCTTAGACACATGTTTTAGTGGTGACCTGGCAGTGCTGGGTTAAGGGCTGGACTCAATCTTAAAGGTCGTCTTAAACTTAAACAATTCTGTGACTCCCTTCAGTGCCAGGGCAGTGCTGGTTCAAGTGCCAGTGGCTGGGAGGTTCTAGTGGCTCATGCCAGTGTCCAGGTGATTAAGGTGCTGGTCCCAGTTCCCAATATCCAGCTGGTGGTCCTGCTGCTTGGGCAGCCCCCGTCCCCTGACCCAGTTTCCCATCTGGCTGTTGCCAGCCCTGGTTCCCACTGACAGGCCCATGTCCCAGATGATCTCAGGTCTTGGTCCTTGGGCAATGTCAATCACAAATCCTGGTTTTCAGCAAGGTTCCTAGCTCACCAGACTGGTCCCTAGTCCCAGGCACAGATCCTGGACCAGCACCAACCTATTGGTTTTGTTCTCATTTCCAACTGCCAGGCAGCGCCAGACCCAGTTCCCATTAATGACTCCAGTTCCAAGCAGTGCTGATTCCCATTCCCAGTGCTGGTCCCCAGTTCTGGTGCCAATCTCTAGTACCAATTTCCATTCCCTGTGCTGGCCCTGGTTACCATTCCCAGTGCCGGTTCCCATTCCCTGTGCTGGTTCCCAGTACCAGCTCCCATTCCCAGGGCCGGCCCCAGTTCCCATTCCCAGTACTAGTTCCCATTGCCAGCGCCAGTTCTCAGTACTGGTTCCAGTACTGGTTCCCAGTTCCCATTCCCAGTGCCGGTTCCCATTGCCGATGCCGGGCACTAGTCCCGTTTCCCATTCCCGATGCCGGCTCCCATTCCAAGTGCTAGTTCCCACTGCCAGTGTCTGTTCCCAGNGCATCGGGCAACTGCACCGACAACGGGCAGGTAAGGCGAGCCCCGGCCCCGGGGAGTGGGAGGAGGCTTGTCCTTGCACCCCCTCCCCGCTGCTGCTCCCTTCGCTCCCGGCTCCTTGTTCCAACCTCCCCCGCCGGGGATGCTCATGGCACCTGTGGCTTTGGGGGTAGCTGCGTGTGTAAGATTATTTTTTGGGGGGAAAAAGCCCAAACCAGGCGCCTGCTTCCCCCCTGCGCTGCTTTGCGGGGAGCACGTTGCTTTCGTTGCCTTCAGCGAGCATTAGCAGGAGGTCTCGTTTTTGGGGATGCTGGAAGTCGGGCTGTTTGGGGCTGGTGCATCTGAAAGTCGCACCCCGGATGGTTAAGCTGTTGCAGCTGCTTCCAGCCCGGCTTGTTTCTGCTGGTGGAGCCAAGCTGAAAAGAAACTTTCAGCAGAGAGGCCTCGGCACTGTCTGGAGAGCAAGATTTCTGTGCCGGGAAAAAATCCTGAGGTTTCAGTATTGTTCTTTGTTCCATTTTTTTGGGACAAACCCAAAGGCTTTTAGTAAGTCACACGGAAAGTTAAGGCGAGACAGAGCTCCTGCCCCCGGGGCAGGCGAAGGGGCTGCCGGAGCACTAGAGACTGATGGCTTTTTGGGTTTTCAGGCAGGGATAAGAATCTGTATTTCCCGTTTCCCGAGGATGAGAGGCACCATCCATTTCTCCTGTTCTTCCTGCCCTGAAAAATGTTATTTTGGACCTGAGAAACCAGCCTGGTGCTTGTAGTGGAGGCTGTCCCATCAGAAGTGGCTCCAGTCCTCCATCCCTTGCCTCTCACTCCAGTAGCTGCCAGGTGAACGCAGGCTGCTTGCCTGGCCCTGCAGATCCACCCATGTGTGATGTTTAGATTTATTACCAATTATTTATTACTAATGACCATTAAATTTCTGTTTGGATGTTACGTTAGCGCTGAGCTTGGTGGGGAGTGCGGGCAAATGTGGCAAATAGAGATGAAAGCTGGGTAGCAGAAGGAGGATGCCTATAAATCCTCAGCTGCTTTTCTTGCTGCATCCAGCAAGGACCATGCTGCAGACTTTCACTAGGGACCTTTTATCTCCGTCTGCTCTCCCATCTTAGGGGGCTCCAATCCACCTCCCAGGCTCAGCCTGGTATCCAGGCCTGCTGAACTGGTGTTATAGTGGGGTGAGGGCAGCACAGCCACATCTCCCACCCCACACACTACACATGGGTGGTGAGTAGCCCAAGGCAGATGCAGAGAGCCTGCCTGGCCATGCTGCTCAAGGTAGCAGTGAATTGCATAGGGACAAGATCAGGGATGTGGGTGAGAGCAGGTGTTACCTATTGGGAGCATCCTTGGGGCTTCAAGAGCTGGAGAGGGGAAAAATTAGCAGAGCCAGGCATGGATGGAGGAGCAGTGCCTAATCCAGGTGTNCAGTCCCGTTTCGCATTGCCGGTGCCGGTTCCCGCTCCTGGTGCCGGTTCCCCTTCCTGGTGTGGTTCCCGGTGCCGTTTACCACTCCTGGTGCCAGTTCCCGGTTCCGCTCCCCGGGCTCTGTCCCAGCGCAGGNCTGCTGGTGGAGCCAAGCTGAAAAGAAACTTTCAGCAGAGAGGCCTCGGCACTGTCTGGAGAGCAAGATTTCTGTGCCGGGAAAAAATCCTGAGGTTTCAGTATTGTTCTTTGTTCCATTTTTTTGGGACAAACCCAAAGGCTTTTAGTAAGTCACACGGAAAGTTAAGGCGAGACAGAGCTCCTGCCCCCGGGGCAGGCGAAGGGGCTGCCGGAGCACTAGAGACTGATGGCTTTTTGGGTTTTCAGGCAGGGATAAGAATCTGTATTTCCCGTTTCCCGAGGATGAGAGGCACCATCCATTTCTCCTGTTCTTCCTGCCCTGAAAAATGTTATTTTGGACCTGAGAAACCAGCCTGGTGCTTGTAGTGGAGGCTGTCCCATCAGAAGTGGCTCCAGTCCTCCATCCCTTGCCTCTCACTCCAGTAGCTGCCAGGTGAACGCAGGCTGCTTGCCTGGCCCTGCAGATCCACCCATGTGTGATGTTTAGATTTATTACCAATTATTTATTACTAATGACCATTAAATTTCTGTTTGGATGTTACGTTAGCACTGAGCTTGGTGGGGAGTGCGGGCAAATGTGGCAAATAGAGATGAAAGCTGGGTAGCAGAAGGAGGATGCCTATAAATCCTCAGCTGCTTTTCTTGCTGCATCCAGCAAGGACCATGCTGCAGACTTTCACTAGGGACCTTTTATCTCCGTCTGCTCTCCCATCTTAGGGGGCTCCAATCCACCTCCCAGGCTCAGCCTGGTATCCAGGCCTGCTGAACTGGTGTTATAGTGGGGTGAGGGCAGCACAGCCACATCTCCCACCCCACACACTACACATGGGTGGTGAGTAGCCCAAGGCAGATGCAGAGAGCCTGCCTGGCCATGCTGCTCAAGGTAGCAGTGAATTGCATAGGGACAAGATCAGGGATGTGGGTGAGAGCAGGTGTTACCTATTGGGAGCATCCTTGGGGCTTCAAGAGCTGGAGAGGGGAAAAATTAGCAGAGCCAGGCATGGATGGAGGAGCAGTGCCTAATCCAGGTGTTCACCACTTAGCTCCTGCTGGGTGCAACACCTTGCTACAGGCACATCTGTCCTGGTGCAATCTATCCTCCCTGCCCTTCTCTCCATTTGCTGCCTCCTACTCGTTTAAGTTATTCTTTAACATGAATCACCTGGGGATCAGCTCCATCCCACAATCCAGGCAGCAGGGCTGTCAAATGCAAGAGAGACTTATGGATGTTCTTTGAGAGACTCTCCATCCTTGGGAGCTGGTTGTGAGGTCTAAATCCCCCCTGCAAGGGGTGCACGTGTACAAACACTACTGCGCGCTGTGTGGTGGCTTGCTCAGTGTCTGGCACTTATCAGGAGTCGTGTGCCAGGACCGGTTGGGAAAAACTTTCTCGCTGGCAGCAGCGTTGAGGATCAAGGCATTAGTGAAAGGAAAAGCAGGTTTTGAGGAAGGCAGCAGGGCTTGCTGTAGCAGGGCTTGCTGTAGCCCTGTAGGGAGACAGCAGAAATCAAGCTCCTTTGTCATGTCCTCGGGACAGCCCGTGTGACAGGCAGAAGTGGCAACCCTGGCTGCAAAGCAGTGATGCATGAAAAAGGGACAAAGTGACATGATCAAGGCACTGAGGATGTTCATGGCGGAGTCAAGTCGAACCCTGTTTTCTGCCACCAGCCCTCTGTCCTTGGCTGTTCTGGCAAGAAATAATTTAGGTGGGGCCTTGCAATGGCCATGAGACCAGCAAAATCCCTACTTGGCTGCCATCTGCCCCGCTGCACTTTTGTGTTCAAGGGAGCTCTTTCAGCCAGTAATGGATGTCCATGGAGAGTTACTGTGAGCATCCTCAAACACTTGGGATGGAGGGAGATGGAAACCCAACTCTCTTACCGAAGGGGACTGTGTTGGACCAACCTGTAGCTTTGATCTCTTTTTTAGGCAGAGGAGATGCTACAGGTCTCTGTTACCTGGACTTGACAGGAGCTTTACATGCTTAATGCATGTGGGAGTATGTCAGTGAAGAATACTTCTGCTGGTGCCTAGCGGAGGTGGCAAAGGGCACTGCTGAACATATTAACCCCACTCAGGAGAGCTTAAACCTGCTCAAAGCCTTTAAGGGAAGATCTGAGTTCATTCTCATTTTTCATGCCAATTTTTGCCTGCAAAACCAAGTTGATAGGCACCCTCCATTCAAGGCAGGGAACCAGCTGACCTCAAGGACACATTGCAGGGTGTGGAGATGTCCCCTAGGACATCAGTGAGATGTTATATGGCTGAGCTTTGTGCTGTTTGGAGATTGAATCACGTTGGGACGGCCAAGAGGTTGGTTTCAGGGTTGATTTGGTTGTAGGTGCCTCTGTGGGGGTTACAAAAAGCTGAGGGGAACCAGGCAAAGGATGTTGATGAGACAAGGATACGGAAGAGTTAACATGGAAGAACCAGGCTCTGAGATCTGGTGCCTGAGAAGGATTAACTCAGCCTGGAGCAGGTGCAGGGAGACAGGGCTGGGAGGCTGATCAGAGGGATGGAGAGCTATTATACGGGAGGCTATAAAAGCCCAGTGAAACAAAGGCGGGGAAGGGATGTGCTTGCTGCCTATAAATACATCCAAGGGGTGAAATTCAAGGAGGCAGAAGAGCTATTTAAACTGGAGGACAGTGTTGGTGATGGGCACACACACAAATGGGTGTGAATTCATTCAGTTTAGCTCTGGAAGCTCATCTAGAGGCTCTGTAACTGCACCCCGTTAGAGGAGGGTAGGAGCGTGGGAATTAGGGCACATAACCTCTCTTGTAGGGTGCTTGACTATGATAGAAAGAGGATTTGGGGCTTGTCAAGATAGGAGGCTGGGACTCTGGTACAGACACCCTGTCCTGGTATCTCATTTGGGAAGAGCTGTTAGGTGAACAGGTCTCACCATCTATCTGCTGTGGGACCAGGCCAGGCATGAAGAAGTTGAAACCCAGCCATGTCACTGAGATAATTTTTTATCTTTTTTTTTTCTTTGAGGCATAATCAAAGTAAATAATCCTGCTCTCCCTTCCTTGGTTGCTGCACAGATTAATAACAAAGCATCGATGCTTTAAGAAGGCTTTGGATCTGATCCCAAGAGAAGATTTAGATGGTGTTTGTGCTGGGGTATGATGATACTAAGAACGGGTGCATCTGCTAAATCTGCTCATGCTTGTGCATTCATTACCAGATAATTTTTGGCTGATCCAGATGTGCCAAGGCCCTTCTGCTAATGCTTACTCCAAGCAGGGCAGTAGCAGGTTAATACATGGAGAATGTGAAGATTGCAGCTCTGCCTTGAAGGCTGGGATCAGGCACTCTCCCTCCTCCTCCTCACTAGTCTCTAGAGGTGTCAACTCCTTCCTCTGCAGATGTCCAGAGGTGAAACCTCCTCTATAACTGCAGGAGGATTTCAGCTTGTAGAGAAGTGTCCATCATCTTTTGCTCATGTTGCGGCATCATGGGGCACACACAGGCACCGTTTATTTGCTGATATCTTCATGCCTGAGCCTTCACCTGGTCTTTTGACCTGTTTGTAGAGCACAAAGGCTCAATGACGGGCTTGCATTGACCTGCTTCAGGCCCGGCAGCGCTCCTTCATCTCCTGGCCCTGCGGGCAGCATCATGGATGGGGAATGAGGTGCGGTGATTACTCCAGCTCTGCTCACTTCCAGTTGATTACCCAGGGAGAAAGGGCCAGGGCCTGGACGCTGCAGAAAATGGACACAGACCCATTGGCTTTATGAGGACTGCTTTTTTTTCACCAGTCGAGCATCTGTCTGGCTGCAACGTTAACCCTTCCTCTGCTCTTAGCTCTCCCCATCTCACCATAGAGCCTTTTCATCCATGGGTTATTCCTGCTAAACTGGCTTAGATTGTAGAAGAGGCCCCATTCTGGTGCCTAAATATAGGGGCAACTTCTTGAGGTCATGGTGGAAATAGGAATGGTTTTCACTGAGATTTTTACTCCCTCTGGGAAACAATCCTTTCTCCTCTGCCATCTGGGTCAGGGGCGACTTCAACAGCTTTTGCCTTTCAGCACAATGCATTAGTTTTCAGCCAATATTGCAGATCTTCATGCTTTGGGGATCTTCCTGTGCTGGAGATGTGACAGATGATACCCCTGCAAAGCCGTGCTGGGAGCCCGCGGGGTTTGCCGCATGTAGGTCAGCGAACTGGCTCCTTTGGGCCTGATCCAGCCCTTCAAAGAGGGCTGGACCTAGCTCCTCACCCTCTACCTGCTTGGGCATCCCACAGGCAGCTTTTATGTGCTCTAGGGGAAATGTCCCAATTCAATAACATTTTGACGCATTTTACCTTAAAATATTCTTCCAGCACAGAAAAGTGCTCCCTGTACCTTGGTTTGCCCTTGTGCAAAAATGACCAGTTTTAGTTCTCCTATGATCCATCTGAGCATTGTCTCTGCTCTCTCGCATTCTGCAATTTTGGTCAGTTGTGAACGCAGATTAAGGGGAGAGGGGACTGTAAAGCATTCCAACCACCTTAAAGCTGGGAGGCTGGAAAACCTTAATGGGGAACTCTGGAATGCTACATGGGAGAGGGCTGCTTCTCCCCACCATGCAGGGACCTTCTGAAAAGGGGAAGGGTCCAGCTCTGTTCTGTGATTTTGGTTGTTTGGTTTTTCTTTTGTTTGGTTTGGGTTTTTTGTTATATCTCCAGATAATTCATATGGTGAATTCCCTGAGTGAGAAAACTCATCTCTTCCTTGCAGTGAGGTGAGCGCCCTCTGTCCCAGCTTAGATTGCATTTCTACTTGTTCAAGGTTCCCTGGCTCACTGGTGCAGGATGCACAGGAGTCTGTTTGACTCCATTCCTTTCCAGCCCATCGTGAGAGGTTCCACCATTGCCCCGAGTTCCCTTATAAAGAAGAAGGAAGCACCTTTAGCGCTCAGAGTTTGAGGTTGGTTTGGTTTATGTTTCACAAGCTACGCCCTGGTAAGCAAGAACTTCCTACAAAGTATTTGCACTCTTGCTGCTCCAAAAGCCTTGCAGAGCTGGTCCTACCAGTTGTCTGAGCATATGTAAATATTGTAAGGATTGCACCGGGATGATTAAGGGAGGTGATTTCCCTGCCAAGCAAAAGGAAGTCTGTCGTTTTTAAGAGATGCACCTTCAAACTCTGCTTTTGCAAGAAGCCAGGCCACCCTCTGTTGCGTGGGTGCTGGATGGTGTGGGATGGTGTCCACTGGCTGCTTGTCTGGCAAGTCTTTCCTCCGGCTGCCTGTCAGGCTTTCATGCACTAGCAGAAGAACAGTGATTTATTGTGTCCCATGCGGGGCTGTGGCTGTGGCTGCAGCAGGTTTCTATCCTGTGCAGGGAAGTGAAACTCTCCCCCATGTCTTGGAGTTCAGCTTGTATGTACCATGTGACTTGGTGCTCCAGCTGAGGGCTATTGCAGCATGATACCTGAAGAGATATGGAACAAGGACTTCTAGCAGGATATCTGCTGGGAGAGGAGGCAGTCTTAATCCCCATCTCAGAGTCTTGCGCTTAGCCCATGATCTCCTGTTTGCTGTTAACTGTGTGGTAATAACATAGAATCATAAAGTCATGGGTTGGAATGGACATTTCAAGATCATCTAGTCCAACTCCCTGTAGGGAGCAGGGACATCTGCAACTAGAGCAGGTTGCTCAGAGCCCTGGCCAACCTGACCTGGAATGTTTCCAGGGATGGGGCATCAACCACCTCCCTGGGAAACCTGGGCCAGTGTTTCACCACCCTCAGTAGACAAAAAAAAAATAATTTCTAAATCTCCTCTCTTTTATTTTAAAACCATCACCCCTTGTCCTGTGGCAACAGGCCACGTATGTCCCCATCTTTCCTATAGGCCCCCTTTAAGAAAGGTCACAAGAAGGTCACCCTGGAGCCTTCTCTTCTCCAGGCTGAACAACCTCAACTCTCTCAGCCTGGACTCACAGCAGAGGGGTTCCAGCCCTTGGATCATTGTTGTGGCCTCCTGTGGCCCCACTCCAACAGGTCCATGTCTCTTCTGTGCTGAGGACTCCAGAGCTGTACCCAGCACTGCAGGGGGAGTCTCACTGGAATGGAGCAGAGGGGCAGAGTCCCCTCCCTCAACCCACTGCCCACACTGCTCTGGATGCAGCCCAAGATGTGATTGACTCCTGGGCTGCGAGTGCATATTGCAATCTCATGTCCAGCTTTTTATCCACCAGCATCCTCAAGTCCTCTGCAGGGCTGCTCTCAATAACATGACCTGAGCCACCCTCTGCAGACAAACCAGTGCCCACTCTGGCTTCAGGCAGAGTTTCCAGGCGGACATCAGAGCAATGAACCCCTACCAAAGGTCATGTTGGTGCATGGAGGCCTCTTAACACTTTCTGGAGATCACTCCCCCTTGTAAAACAGATCAGTCCCTCTCCAAGTATCTATGCTATGCATAAAGAGCTGAAACCATCTCCACAGCAGGAGACAAACCATCCCTACACCAGCAAATGTTGCAATGCTACAGTGTATACCATCAGCTCTTATGGTGCTGGTTGACTTTGACCATCCAGCTGTAGATCATGGACCAGCTGTGGCCCATGGGAGGTGTCCATCCAACTTCCTGCTACTTAATAGGGGAGATGCTTGACTGGGAGATGAAACTGAATGGGGGTAACCTGCGGTGCTCAGCATCCTGACCTGTGTTCATCTCCCTAGGGGAGGAAAGCTGATGTCTAGTCCCTGCCTGGTTAAAAGCTGCAGCCTTTCAGCTCTAAGAGCCTTATGGCAAACTCTAACACCTCTGTGTTAGAGAAGAGCAGCGCTGCTGAAATGAACGAACGAGGGGGAAAAAAGCTGGCTGGGAGGCTGGGAGAGTTGCAGCATCCAAAGCAGAAACACAACTTGGAGAGCTGAAACCAGGACAGTGGGAGCTTATAATCAGTCTTTTCAGCTTCCAAGAGCCAAGTGAATCCAGTAATAAAGATTTCTAATACAACTCACAAATTTGAGGTGGTCCAACCCACCTGAGAGAGGCTTCCCTCTTCAAAAGCACTGGCAACTTGAGTTGCTACAGGCCTTTAGTTAGGACTTTTGTACTCGTGATGCTTTACAAGAGTTACAGAAAGAAAAGCTCTTTAAAGACAGGGAGGGGAAAAGGAGGTAAAATAAAAAAAAAAAAAAAGTCAGATCTTGCTGGCCCAGCCTGAAGATTTTGCAGACAAGGGAAATGCTCTTCTGAAGTCTGACAGTACCCAGGTATGTTTTGGCTATTTGCTGTTTTGGCTGTGGGATTTATAGGGTGTGAGGCTCAGGAAGGGGCTTGCAAAGGGGAAAAGAGGCTATGAAAGGGGAAAGCTGAAAATGGAGGATCAAAGTTGGAGGAAGGCAAGGAGCATAGGGCCGTAGTTCTTCTATTCAGGTCTAGGTCAGACAAAGAGAAAATACAAAAACTGTTTATTAGCCAAAGCTGGGAGATGTTGTCTTGGCAGAGGTTTGGGGCCAGGAGCTGTAGGGCTGGGGCAAAGCCTTGGCATGTGAGCCCATTTTCAGAGGCACTGGGGAGCCCTCAGCATCTGAAATTGCTGGTGATGTTTGGAACCCACTCAGTTTAAACTCGAGCAGGTAAAGGGGCACATTTCTGGTGTGTCCAGGAGTCTCAAGAGGAGACCTGAAGAACTTGGTTATACCTCCAGGCCCTCCAAGGAGAGAGAGTTTG
The DNA here is from genome assembly GCA_013396935.1 of Baryphthengus martii. NCBI lineage: Eukaryota > Metazoa > Chordata > Aves > Coraciiformes > Momotidae > Baryphthengus > Baryphthengus martii. The sequence continues at coordinate 90,629 of VWZK01012127.1, forward strand.
CAGGTACTGCCTGCACCAAGAGGAGAAGGTGAGGGACAGAGAAGAAACCCATCTCCCTGGGGACAGCGTTGGTGTTATGGCATGATGTGGGCTAAAGCTGCAAGAGGGCTGCTTTGGATCAGCTGGAGGGACAAGCAGCACAGCTAGTCTGTGAGGGATGATCTTGTAGGATCCAGCTGCCTCAATTCAGTCTCCTACAGAGCAGCTGCAGGCCCGTTATCTCTTCTGCTCCTCAGGCACGCGAGGCTCTGCATCTTTTGAAGTTCAATTGCTTTAATTATCCCAGAGGCTGCAGAAACTATTGAAGGCAGAGCGTTTGCATGGAGACGTGCTGCATTTTATCTGTACTAATGATGAGTTTTCCAAATTAATTTGTTAGTTACCCAGACCTTTTAAGGAAGCATCTCTGTGACCCGCAATGCCCTAGAAAAAGGCTCTCTAGGCTACCTCAAGCAATGCCCTGTGACTCCTCTGTCCGTGCCTCTAGCCGTGTCACAGAGGTACCGGTCTGTCTTTAGACCATAATGTTTTCGCCCAGCTGGCAAGAAAACCAGGATGAGTGCGATGTGGTGCAAGGCTTCCAGAGGAGTCAGTGTGACCAGAATTAAAAGAAGCTGGTCCAGACGTTCAATTAGAAGCCCTGAATAAATAATAGAAATACTTGTTCAGTCCACTCCTACAAAGATAGCATTTTTCTTTTTTCTTTTTTTTTTAATACAAAAAGTGATCAAAATAGATGCTGAGAAGGGCACAGTGCTCCTGTAACCTCACGGGTTGAGTGGTCTGTGTTCAACGCGATGTACGTATGAGGTGACAGCCCTCTTGGGGTAAGGAAGGCCCATGTGGCTGGGCAACTTCAGATGGAGGTGGCTTGGTTCTGCGTGTGCAACTTGCCTCTTTCTAGGCTGTATTTTTCTGACGCCTGAAAACCTGTTCTGTGAGAGACATGCCATGTTTGAATACAGACCTTGCTAGATGATACCAGCTCCACGTCTCTGTGCTACTCCATCCTGGTTTTGGGCTTCCATATACAAAGCCTGAGGAAGCCCTAGAGAAGGTTTCTGCTGTCAGGAAGATGTTTGTTTTTTTTTGGCTAAGCCCCAGGGCTCCTCAGTGAGCTCAAGAGTCGGTTTTGTTGCTGGTGCCCTGTGCTGCTCCTTGCAATTATTAACAAGGGTCACAGTCAGGGTGCTGAGGCGTGGAGGTTAGTGAAGTGATGACTGTCTCCAGGGACTGGGCATTGGCAAATCCCAGTACTTCACCTTGTGGTGCCTGTACTGCAACCTCTGCTGATCTACAAGGGTTTTTAACCCTGCTGTGGCCTGGGGAGCAAGCCTAGTGTAACACGTCTGCCTCGGTAAGGCAGGCTCAGGGCTTGAACAGCACCTATGGACATGTTGGGGACTACCCAAAACTGATTTTCTCTGTTCTCCCCAAACTAAGAGTGGGTTGGGATGAGCTGGACCCAGAGTGGTGAGTTTCTTCAGCTCCTCTTTGCCTGTCTTGGCCAAGGCTAGCTACCAGACTGGCCTGGTACCATGTTATAGCCATCTTCTTCCTGATGCTTTTGGGTCTGCCCTTCTGCCATCTCCTTTTGCTGTTCTTCCACCCCTGACCCTGCTAGTCCTGTGTCTCTCCAGCCTCCTACATTTGCGAGTCTGGTGGGGGAATTCTGCCACCAGCTTTGCATTGAGCTTGCTACTCCTGCCTGTGCTAAGATACTTTTAGACACATGTCCTGCTCCCATCTGACCTGACGTCTGTGTTGAGCAGAAGGGCCAGTCTGGCTGGTGCCACAAATCATTTGGTGTGCAATGCTCTTGCCAGACAGATTGTTGCCAACAAAGGATTATTAGGGAGCAGGGCTGCCCTTTCTTCCTGGTTCTCCAACATCAACTCTGTTTGCAAACTGTGACTCATCTGCAAGGAATGAGGAACTGGGGAGGCCAAAGGTGTTCTGGTGTGAGTTATCGAAGTGAAAGGGAGTTCCTGGCCATCACACTCAGCTGACTCCTGCAGGAGGTGGTATCCAAGGATCCCAGACCTTCCTATTTACCTCAGCCTTCTCAGGAAAAAGCAGACTGCACACTGCACCTCCAGGCAAACCCATCACTCCCTTCTCAGCAAGTGGCTTCTCAGGGTCTGCTCATGGGTATGAGGTACTGCTGCGTGGGGTGGCAACTGATGCCTTCATCAGTTATGAACCTCTGAGCTTTAGTTTTGTTTTTCACTTGCCTGTGGTGCTCACAAGTCCCTGTGCCTTGAGAGAGAGAGATCTCCACTGACCAGCTGTGCCTCTCTCGGTGCCATCTTGTTGCCATTAAGCAATGAAGGAGCAATGTTCTGGAGGAAAAAAAAAATAGAGGAAATAAGCAGACATGATAAAAATCACTGTGTATTATCGAGAACAGCCTCCAAATGTGACATCTTATCTTCTGCTGATTTTGTGCAGATGTTGTCAGTCAGGCTTGCTTTGGTGATACTGAGTCATTTGCACCAGTTTTCCGCTAGGATGAGTGACCTTGGCCCCTTCCCTGGCTGTGCTGCAAATGCAGTTTTTAGTGAAAGATGACTTACTTTCTTGAGGTTTTTGCAGTAATAGCCAGCACCTTCCTCTCTGGGTCTGAGAGTGCTTTGTAGAAAGGACCAGGATCCCTGCAGACGGAGAGTGATGCTTTTTCCAACTCCGTAGATGAGAAGGTATCAGCAGGGAGCATTTGCTGTACTTAATGTGCTTGCAAAAAGCCATATCAGTGCAGTGGGTTTACTCACTCAGAACAAACATCCCCTAACCCCATCAGGATCTTTTTTGAGGCTAAATCTGCTACATCGAGATTTTGGGGGGCATTTCTGGTCCCCATGTGCGTGCACACAAGATTAACCCTCTGGCTGAAAGGTGTTATGTTCAGGTGTCTGGATTCAGACTTCATCTGTGCTGCAGCAAATCACTGACAAAAGTCAGAGCTTGATATAAATATAATGATATAAATATAATGATATAAATATAATGGTTGTTTTACGTTTAGACTATTGGAGTTTTTGGCTCTTAAATAAGAACAGAGATACCATCCGATGAAGGGAAGAGATAAAGGCCAGAAAGGGACAATCAGTCTTCCGTTCTTCAACAGTTTCATTACAACAAGTAACCGCTGTAAATGCTCAGTAATTTGTGCTTTGGCTAAAGCAACTACTCTGGAAAGATGTCCAACTCTGCTCAGAAACATCTGGAGGTGAACTACCTATAACTTCCCATATGAATTAGCTCCCCTGGTTAACCACTGTCAAATGGAGAAGAAATTCTCTTGTTTTCTAGTTTTTATCAATGTGGCTTCACCTTCCAGTCCTTGCAGATGTTTCTACTGCAGGATTCTACATGATGCTGCTGGCTCTGGGCCATGCCACTTCGAATCCAAAGCAAAACTACAGTAGATGCACAGCTGGGAGTGGGAAAGGGCTTTGGGAATGCAGCTCAGACCTGCTGTGGACCATGTGCTGCTGGTCCTGATGGCCTTTCAATGGGACTCTCACTTTGTAGCCCATGACTTGAGGCTTTTTTTGTTCATAGAGATGTTGGCTAAGAGATGTGAAGCGCTTATTTCATGTTTGGTTTAGAAAGTTATTTATGCTTCAAGTGCATTTTCTCTGGGTCCTGAAGAAAGGGTATACAGAGCTTTCCTTGCATTGGCAGCATTTCCTCCGTTGAACTGGACTTTTGTGTTGATAGGTGAAAGGGCAACCCCGGTGTTGTGTTAGAACAAGCTTGGCTGCTCTGAACACCCTGCTATTGAGCTGCAATGTTGTGCATTGCCCGCATAAGACTGCACCAGGTTAGAGATTGGGCAACCACATGCCTGGTTCCTGCTTCACTTTCTCCTTGGCCGATCCTATGCCTTTGCAATGTGATACCGAAGATATCTAGTGAGAAGAGAGCTGGAGAACATGAGCCAGCAGATCCTGTCCTCTAAGGACAAAGTGTTTTGTCTGACTTAGAGGCAGACAACTGTAGAAAGTACAAGCAGAGAGCCCTTTGCTCATGGCCAGGGTGCAGCCTTGAGATACCACAAGCATGGTAAGCCCCTGCCAGCTAGAGGTGAGAAGCCTCCAAGCTGGAAGAGGAGAGGAAGCAGTTTCTGGTGAGGAAGGAAAAGCCTTTTAGCAAGTATTTGGTCCTGGCAAATGCAAACACTTTCAATCCTTCTCTCTCTTACAGTGCTGGAGCTGTGATCGTTACCAGCTGGCAGGAGCTGGAACTCTGAACGGGCTGGAGGTGAAAAGGGGAAGTCCACAACACCTCTGAGTCATAAGTCTGGCTCGATCCTCCAACAAAAGTTTCCTGATTAACTCCTTCGTGGCTGGACTGAGGCTGGGCTCAGACCTGTTTCCATTAATTTAGCTGTGCTAAGAGTTGTGAGCGCTGATTCTCCTTCTTGCTTACACACACACACATACATGTGCAAGAGTAGGATTCTTCATTTGGACTAGGCATGAAAACACCTTGTGCTCCTGGAGCTTTCTAGCTTGGTGCAAGAAGGCAAAGAGTAATTAGGCAGCCCTTGAGTATTTTAAAGTGGCAGATGCGAAGTTCAGCCTGGTAAGCATGAAATGCTGCAAATTAAAGGGAGTAATGAATTTTAACACTGCCCTAAGAACATTCCCCCCCGCCCCTTCCTTTTAATTATTTTGCAGGGTTGTTTTTTTGGTTTTGTGTTTTGTTTTTTTTTTCAGTAATCCTGATCAGTATCCTTTCTCATTCTGCTTGCAACTCAAATCCATCTCCACCCTCTCATGTGAAAGCAGCCCCGCAGCGAGGACAGATGGCTGCTGAGGTGACAGTCACTGTGGGGTGGGATAGCAGGGCAAGGAGTTGGCCCTTTTCCCCAGGCAAACTTGGGCAGCAGAAAGGCTGGAGCTCCTTGGCTGAGGGGACTAGGGTCCTGTTCTCATAGGGAAGAACATTGCTCAGGGTGTCTTGTGGAAGTTGGCCTTGCAAGGGTCATTGGAAAAAGCAGCTCCAAGCTGTCGTTGCAGAGCTGCCCAGGGAGGAGAGTAATTTTATGAATGAGCAGCCAAGTGCCAGCCCTCGGCCACGGGACAGGCTGCAGAGCAACGCCCAGCATCTCCTGCGTCAAATCTGTAACTCCTGCCTTAACTCAAGTGTGAGTTTTAGAAAGGCACCAGACCTCCCTCTCCTCTCCAGGCTCTCTTCCTGAGTCTTGCTGGTTCTTTCTGCACAACCTCCCATGGAAATGTCCTTTCCTGTCTGTCAGCCCAGCTCATGCACCAGTCCAAGACATTCATCTTGCATCTCAGTTAACAGCAGCATCCTTCTCTCAGCCTGTCATATTCGTGCAGAAGGCAGCTGTCAACGGTCCTTCCCCAGTGCTGCTGTTTTGCCTGTGTCTCTCTCAAGCAGGAAGTGCTGTCACTATGAAAGTCCTGCCTGATTGTGGCTCAAAAGGAGGTCATTCACTGCCAGGATGTCCCCAAGACCTCCCTGGGGACATCTCCCTTGTCCTTCACCCCCTTCCTCTACTGGAGATCCATCAGTTAGCTCGTTGCTTGGCCCTCTTAGCAGGGCGGACGCATATTTTGACTACTGAGTACGTTTCCTGACTGCCCAGTGGAGCTGTCTGCTTTTCTATAGGGAGTATATCTGGTGTATACTGGGCAATTTATTTTAAAGATTTTTCCGAGGGCAGATGATGCACTCAGGCCGATTTGGGAATCTGAGAACTGGTCATGATGCCAAGGAGAAAATCCCATGAGCATTGCTATAAACCCTTTATACCGCAGCACCTCAGTGCATTGCTGAGCTGCTTTCAAAGGCTGCCTGTGTGACTTAATACTTGTGTAGCTGGCCCTCCATAGACAAGGTCCTCATCTTGGTTTCCAAATAGAGCAGGTCATGCAGGTGCCCTGAAGGAAATGCTGCTCTTTCTGTCTTTTACTTGCAAGCTAAGATGTTATAAACTATAAAATCTCAAATCAACACTCCTGGAGGACCACTGCTAAATGCTTACTATGTTCTTCTTCCACACTGGGAATGTAGAAGTAGAGAGACATCAGAGTAGGTGGGTTGTTGACCATTCGGCGCCAATGGTCTCCTTGTGGGAGATGCATCTACCAGTCCATCTTTTGTAGTTCACCCAGGGTGGTGCCTTTCTTGCAGTTCAGAACATTTTGCATTGAAGACCCTAATTGTCCCTTTGCACAGTTATTGCAATTGCTGCGTCTCAGGGCATGAGGCTGGACATGCTTGGTGGTTTGGAGAAAGATGGCTGGCTGGCACAAGCCACTCCACAAGCTACTTTAGCAATTGCTCCTCAGCAGCAGAGACCTGTGGAGCAGCTAACGAGGGGATTATTTTGGGTTCACTTAAGCTCTGAGTGATGAGCACTCACACTGCTAATCAGGCTGATAAATGTCGTCAATTAAAACCTTTGCTTTGCTCTTTTGCTTTGCAGAAGTGAAGTGTTTTTGTCTTTGCCAGATGAGAGGAGGTTGGCTAGGTGGGTGATGCTTTTGGAGGATTGCTCTGATCAGCACAGGCATTGGTTTAGCTCTCAAACACCTAATTTCCTTCAGATAATCCTAGTGAGTCATTAATAAGGGATGTGATGCTATTCCTAAACTGATGCCAAACTGTAAGCGATCGTATAATCCATGGGATTTTGGATGTTTACAGATGAGCTGCTTCCAATTAGCCTTTATTGCAAGTTCGTTGTCCCATCACATGTGATGATACCACAGTAAGCATATAGTTCATTTGTGTCTCACTGGGAGCAATCAGTTAGGCCAGCTTGCTGGATGTGTCTGCCTGCTGAACGGGGCACCCTTCATTTTAGTATGGATGGTCTTGGACACCACAGTTGGGATTACGTGGCACACAGAACCCTATTTCTTTAGGAAACCAGGCTAGATATTTCCAGACTATGGTCACTAATGGTTAACATTTTGAAAAGGACATCCCGTTTTGGGGATAGAGAAGGATTGTACATGGCTGTTATAAAAAAATACAGATAAACTTTAGGGAAGGAGCTTTGGAAGAAGACCTGTGATTTAGTAAAGAGGAACAAGGTAGAGCACCTTCTTCCCTTGTGCCTGCTGTGGGACCAACGTGACTCACCCTGTGAGGTGGAAGGATGAGGACCTGACCAAAGTGGTTGGTACTCAGTGACCAAACAGCAGGCATGATGAAGAGGTGCTGCTCTCTCTCTGGGGGACATTTTAGTAACGGTTTCCTGCTGTCTCCTAGATTGCTTAAATTCACATCTCTTCTCTAGAAGCTAGGCACTTGTCAAAACAGAATAATTAATCCAGAAACACGTGGTGCTGTGCCAGGAGACATTTTTTAATTAAAAACAGATCTGATAAAGTCTGCTGAGAAACAAGCATCTCTGATGACATCATGAAATATATGTCTGTAATTCGAGGCTGCGTGGTGGGGGTGGGGCCCAGCCCTCATAAAACCTGCTTATACCCATTTTGCAGGCAATGTCTTCTCCTCCTTTGCCTCCAAGGGCTGTGTTTTTCCCAGATGAATTATGAATTCACTGAAAGGCAGGACACTAGTTATTGTCTCCTACTGTTCCGGTTTTGCTGGTGTTTGGTCAGCTCTGGGGTAAATGGGGGTCCTATGTGCAGGGGATCTGAAAGGTATGCTTGAGCTTTGAGGAGTCATTCATCTCTCTTCGTTTGGATTCCTTGTCTGTTTAAAGTAGTGATGGAGCATCCTGATACCTCCTGGAGTGAGCCAGAGGTGCTTCATGGGACTGTAAATGTGGTGTCTAGTGATGTAGGACAGCCAGATGGCAGGGGAGGCAGAGGCTGAGTCGTTGCCTCCAGCCACAACATTTTGCTCCTGCCACCCAGATGCTGCAGAGAAGGACTGAGTGTCCATGGCCAGTCTCTGCCCCATCTCACACTTGCTCTACTTGTCCTCCCAGGGCCGGTAAGGAAGGATGTTTTCCACGGTGAAGCCATATGAGAACCAGCGCTACTCCTCCCTGAAGAAGGAGTGTCAGCGTCGGAAGCAGCTCTTTGAGGACCCGCTTTTCCCTGCCAACGACGACTCACTCTTCTACAAGTCAAGGATCCAGGGCATCCAGTGGAAGCGGCCAAAAGTAAGCACACCTGTCCCCTTGCCCCTCAGCACTGCTTTACACCATCTCTGCTCTCAGACATCCCCGAAAATGCACAGAGCATCCTTGACCAAAGGTGCCAAGCCCCAGCTCACAGTTCCTCCCCCCAACAGGGTTTATTTGCCTGGGCTTGGCATTGTGAGCTTCTGAGATGACAGGGAGACCAGCTGCACCCAGGTCCAGGTTGTTCTGTCCCCAATAAGGCCCAAGAGCAAAGGAGGCTTCTCTGTGACTCTGTTTCCCCATGCATAAAAGAGAGAGATGATTTGCAGCCAGGTTAGTTTCGGGTGTTCTTGTTAAGCCTGATGGGTCCAGCAGGGTAAAGTGTTGTCTCTGAATACTTTGATGTTATCTCTGTGTTATCTCTGAACACTCTGGTAAAGTGTTTTCTCTGAATGCAAATGGTTGTCCATTTGGACAGGGAAAAAAAGATAAATTTTGCATAGGTGAGGTGGTTCTGGGGTCTTTGGAAGGTGAGTGGTCTAACTCATCCTTCCTCTCCTGTGCAAAACTGGTGTCCAGTGCATGTCCCCTGCAAAAAGCACTCTGCATGTCCTCCACGCTGCTTTGCCTGCCATGGAGACGGCATATGGCTGAGGGTTGCCTGTCCTCAGTACTGCCTGTCCTCCTTCTGCTGTCTTCAGTGCCTGCCCAAAAGATGCACATCAGGACCTGAGGGCACTGTGTCTTGGGGAATGTGGGTGCTTTGGTACAGCCATCTGTTTGAGGTTGACCATAAGGCCACTTTTCTGACTGCCATAAAATACAAAGGGTCCCAGGGAGCAATGATAGTTGTGACTGGGGAGAGGGGGCATCTAACAGTCCTGGGGCTCCTTCCTTGCCTGTGGGGAGGAGCAGCCCTTGCTGCCCTGCCCACACTGTTTTGCACACAGTTTGATGGCATTCCCGCGTGGCAGGGTCGCCTGAGCTGCTGCTGTCCTCCTCGCACCCGCTGGCAGCCCAGAAAATCAGCTGGCCTTTCACAAGACAGTGCTGCATCTGTCTGGCTGAGGGCAATCTGGGGGAGGAGGGGTTGGACAAAAAGGCTTTGTGTGAAGGGAGTGGTGGAGCTGAACTGACTCTTTCTGTGCGATAGTAGGGGCTGAGCTCCCCAGCATCCCGCTGAGCTCCCCAGCATCCCACTGAGCTCTTTGTGGGAGGAGGTCTGACTTCCCTCTGCTCTGCCTTGGGCTTTTCCGTGCTAGCTCTGGACATTGGATTTGTGCAAGGCTCTGCATGCGTTTTAGGTTATTGCCGTCCGCTAGAGTGGGAGGATGTTCTGTGCACAGCTGCCTTCTGAGGACAGAGCTCACCATGGTTTGGGCTCATTGTGGAGGACAGAATCAAACCCCCTGCATGTCCCACATATAGGTGACATCCAAGACTTTCTAAACAGCTTTCTTTGGGACTAAAGGGTGAGGATGTATTTGATACCCCCTTACTCTTTTACATTCAGAAGACACATTAATTCAGCCCTGCATCTAATGACAGAAGGTTGGATGCGGTTGTAGAGGGGCAAAGTTTACTTGTCTTCTGCTGAGCATCTGTGTCTCAGAGACTGCTGTATGGGTCACAAGTCACTCTGGTTATTCAAACTTTATCATGCATAGACTTGTCAGCGCATCTTTTCAGGGAGGAGAGAGATTTTGTCTGAATGGATATCCCACCTCTTCTCCATCTGCTTTTCTGGCTTTCAGCTCACTTGCAGCCCTTGGTGTTCAGGTGTAGCATCAACTCTTGCTTAGGAAGACATGAGGTCAGCCAGGCATCATGCTGTTGCTGCCTTGCTCCAAAGATCATGCGACCTTTCTAAGAGAGGTTTCTGGACCTCCTGGTGTTCACCTGTGTGATGGCACATTCAGCTAGGTCCAATCTCATCACTGCTGAAGCATTGAGTGAATTCAAACTTTTTCCAACCAGCCAGCTCTGCAGTTTGAACAGAGGCTTCTTCTGGAATGGGCTGGCAGTGGGAATGGGTGGTAGAAGTGGGTCACACACACACACACACACACAAGGTGCTGTGCGTTTAACTAAAGGTGGAGATGTTCCCTCTTTTGCTGCTTCTGCACCAGATGAAGGGAATTTTGCCAACAATTTTGTCACCAGAAGGGGTCCGTGCTGAGCAATAGCAGTCGTCTTAATGCCACTGTCTGGTAGGATCATCTGATCAGATGCATCTATCTGCCCAGATCACAAAATCACCATTTAAAAAAAAACAACAAAAAGCTTGATCTCACATGTGCCCTGGCTACTGCTGAAGTTTCCAGAGGTCTCTCTATCTAAAGAATGTCTTCAGGTTCTTTCTTCAGTAGTCCATTTTGGCAGAAGTGACTGAATTTCACTGGGAGAAGAACTGCTTTGTGCCAGCCAGCAGAGTAACATTTTTAGTGGCTGGACCCAATTCTGCCTGAATTCATACCAGCACTCTAAGGGAGAGCCCAGCAAAAAATCCCAGCATCTTCTGCAAGAAAGCAAACGCAGTGCGTCTGGTTGTTAGGGATTTTGATCTATACCTCACCACTTTGTTGTCTGCCAGAGAGCTGGGAAACACCATCAGCTCCTCCAGTTTAAGGCAGGGTTCAGACAAAATGTCCCTGAAGTTCAAATCAACTGCTCTGCTTGTGTGGTAATTTCACAATATGGATATTAAGCCTCACTAAGTCCCTACAGCATTTTCTTTCCATTAAAATCAGCAGGTCTTTCCTTGGGCAATCAAATTTTATTCTTCGTTAGGAAAAAACCCACCGGAGTGATACTCCCAGGTTTTGGCACATGCTGTTTCGGGGACTTCCTGACCCAGAAATGGATGTTGCCAGCACCAGGGACACTGTCCGCAGGAAGGGGATGGTGTGTACACACCTCTGTTATCTCTCAGGGCCATGGCCATGGTTTGTTTTGAAGTTTCAGCTGAAGCAGAATGATAAATAAGCAGAGCCCATCATGCCTCAAGCCTTGCTGTGAGAGCGTGTGGGCGGAAAATGAAAATAAAAGGCATCAGCTAGCAAAACTCACTGCTTGCTTTCTCAGAAAGTTTGTCACTTTATGGTCTGTGCAGAGAAGCGATACACAGGAGCTAACTTTCAGGTAAAGCACTCGTATTCAGTGAACTCATTCTGGTGGTGGGAATGGGCTTTGGCAGAGACAGGATCTCATTCCTGTATATTTACATGGCGATAGTACAGTTCTGAACAGCCAAGCCCTCATGTGTGCATCCCCTCCTTCCCAACCAGGACCTGCCCTCATCCTTTCTGCTGCTTCACATGCTCCTAAAGCTTGAGGCTGCTTTGGCAAAGATTTTTTTTTTTTAAAAAAAAGGGGGGGGGAGGGGGGCGGGGCAATATCTGCAGTGCTGTCTTTCTTGCTTGAGGTTTTTCTGGGCAGAGGGGAAAATATAAGGCTTAAGGGCTTTGCTGGAACAGCTCATGAATAACCCTTCCCCAAGTCAGGCTATTTTGCTTCAACTTCCTCCTGCATCTGGTGTTGCAGCATTTCCTGGAACGGGCTCAGCCTTATCCTATCCAGTGGGATGTCCTCCCTCCCTCCCTCCCTGCTTTCCCTTCCTCCCTGTTTTCCCCTGGCCTCGAGCCCTACTCTGGATGCCAGATCTTTGCAGAGGGAGCAGCTGTTTGAGCCTTCTAATCGGGCTTTGGCTTCGGCAGTTGTTGGCCGCACGTTGTCGTCGTGCAGCACGGCGAAGCCAGAAAGCTAATTGCTTGAGTGTATTGGAGGGAGGGAAGCTGTAGCACCAGCCCGAGCTGGGAAGGGGGTCCCGAAGATCTTTGTTTTAGTACATCCACTTAAAAATGAGGCTGGCTGCTCATTGCTGAGCCAAAGCAGATTTTGGAGCTGGCTCAGGGCAGCGTCAGCGGCGCTTTCTGGCAGCAGCACTTGGCTATTGCATTAGAAATTAAATCCAGCATTTTGGGCTAAGCCCAAAGCCTAGTTCCTTGCTTGAAACTCCTTCTTCCTCACACTCTTCCTGCTGCCATACGTAGGTGAGGGAGATCTTGGTATTCAGGCAAGTAGTATCACCCATAGAGAAAAGCTTAGCCTGATCTGCAAGCTCAGGATTTTGTACTTACTGTTTGAGGTAGGCATTCTGGTGGTGCAGCATGGAATCAGGAGTTTTAGTCTGTGCATTGGGTGAGCTGGTCTGGACTTCTGGTAGCTAGGTAAATGGAGAAGGGTGGTACTGAGAAGAGGTGAAGGAGGTGGATGAGAGGCAGGCTAGGAGGCAGAAATAAGGGGAGATCTGAGGTGCCTGGCTCTGTCTGTTGGTCCCTTGGAGGACAGACAATGATGGCCCAGGGTAGAAGAGGCTTATCTACCCTATGTGGAAACAGTTCTTTTCTAATTATCACTGTCCCAAACTCTCTTCTTGGGTACAGGCCACTTCTAGTGATGCTGTGGGATTGGTACTGGGCTAATTCAGTGTCATTAGTACCCCTGGGCCTTAGCCTGGGCTTGCTTTCCCTCTGCAGCAATGAGGGCCACATGGTTCAGGTTCAGTCCACCAAGTGACGTTCCACTTCTGAAACTGGTCACTAGCCTGGACAAATTTGGGCATCACTATAGTCCTGTGGGAAGCAAACAAAGCCTGGTGGAAGGCTTACACCGTGCACAGGTGTGGTGTTGAACCACATGAATTGCATGCTCTGGTCCTTCAGCTCTTCCCAGGGCTTGAGCCTGGAGAAGGTTTTTTCTTTCCTGTCCTGGAAGGAAGACCGGGATGCTATGTGCTGAGTGTTTCACTGTGCACAACAGTGTGTCACAGGACCTTGCAGAAGCACCTTACGGTCTTCCCTAAGATGCAAAGTGGTTGGGATAGAAGGTCCCAAAGATGCTTGGAGGAGACATGGTGGCAACTTAGTCCTGAGCTGCACCAAAAGCAGTGTAACAAGAGAGGTTGTGACAAAGCACAAGGGTTTCCAAGCAGGTGGTTGTCACAGTGAGTGGGTGGCTCATGGTGATATGCAGTGATGGTTGAACCTGAGCTGCACCTCTGCACTGTGAGTTCAAGCCTGGCTGGATGCAGTCACTAGAGAAACTCTCTTGGATGAAACCTAGACTCTCCTGGGGAAGAGTTTTGCCCTCCATCCCTGTTTCTTAGTATTTCTATGTCTCTCCAGCATTTGCTTGCAAGCACTGAGTTCTCTCAGCAGGAAATGTCAAGGGAGGTTGTCACTGATTAAACAGCACGAAGGTGGTTTCTTGCTAAACGAGAATATTATTTTATCCAGGTGCAGACACAGTGTCATTTGGAGGGGAAAGTCTAAGAGTCAGAGTAGTTTTGGGGGAGACAGAGAGGCCAGGTGTTTTGGGAAGGGCTGTGGGAACTGGGAAGTCTTAGGGCCATGACATTTTCAGCCCTACTGTGATAGTGGAGAGACAGGACTGTGTTGTTTGTTTTTTTTGTCGGGTTTTTTTTTCCAGCCAGACAAGAGGAATCTTGTTTTAGAAACAGAAAATACTGTTTTTCGGTAGCCACTTCCTTGTCGGCCTGACATATAGCCAGCCTGACTTGTATATAAGGGTTTTGTCCATTATATTCATTGTCTCCTGAAATCGATGCTATTGTATTCGGAGGATGAGGAGATGCTACAGGATGGGAGAGCATCTCTCAGAACCCCTTTTCCTGGCGTTATTAAGCACTTAGCTCCTTCTGCTTGCTGAGTGAGGGTTATACAATCAATCCCCACGGGGTTTTCCTGGAAGGGGAAAGGAGTCAATGAACTAATTCACTAAAAGCAGGACTGGCACTTGCCTGCCCACAAGTTTCTACATTAAAAGGTATTTTTCCCCGGTGTATAGCGCAGGCTGGGAAGCTTGCAAAAACACAAGGGTGAAGATAATGGGGAAGACAGAAGTTAAATTCTTGCAGTTCTTTGCTTCTGAGAGCTCGCTCGAAGCTGGAGGCAATTAAAATGCCAACAGTCAAGGAGCAATAACCTTCTGGTGCCCCTGTATCCCGTTTAGACCACCTTCTGCCAGAAATACTAACCTCTGGAACCTGTGCTTCAGGGATCTCTTTGCTCAGCTTTTTACAGCTTTTTGGTCTATCTCAATCAGTTTTGGTCTTGCTCAGAGAATGCTTTTGGTTAGTACTGATACTGTGGCTCCTCTGTGCTGCTGAATGCCCTGAGGGACCGCCTCCTCCAAGCAGGATCTGTCATCCGACTGTGATCCATCATGGGAGTCGGAGTCCTTCCAGACCTTTGCGTTTCTTAGCTTAGGAATTTATGAGCCACTTGCATGTTAATTTATCTGCCGTTTTCAGTAAAGTCTGGAGCTGATTGCCAGTCAGGTCGCTCCTTGCCAGGAAAGGATTTGGTCACCATTTAATGCAATCTCTGAATTGACCTTGTTTTTTTATATTTTTTAAGCCAATTATAGACTCTCCCCATCCCTTCCTCTGAAGGATAGACATGAGAATTTTTGTTATTATTTATGCTTATTTTAAAAGATCTCTTCTCTCATTAAACGTGATGCTGACTCCAACTGCATTCCAGCAGATCTTGTGGGATCCTCCTAGGGCCACAGCCCCATGGTGCCAGGCAAGTACACTCTCCTCGCTTTGTCCCGATGAGGATAGGGGGTTGATAAGCTGCTTGACATGAGTAAGGTTCACTGCAGCCTGTGATAAGAAATTAGCCAGCCAGTCTGCTCCCTCCTCGGCATCAGAAGGACACAGCTTTAAACACAAAAGCAACAGCAAAATCAGTGGATTAGATTAGTTGCTTGCTTCTTAATGCTACTGTGTGTCATTGTCTAGAAATTATTCTACTGATAACAGGGAAGAACAACGATAGGAGAGGGTGTTGCAGAAGGGAGCCCTAGGCATCCACTGCCCTCTGAGCTCCATGGGAGGGAGTGGTGAAAACTCTCCCAGATTTGCCTCTGGGTTATCAGAGGGGCACATTCAGCCTGCAGAGCAGCTGCAGAGCCAGTTATACCCTGGATCAGCCCAGGCTTCTAATCTTGGTACAAAATGGAAGATGCTGCACTGTCTGTGAGCTCTAATTCTTGAACCCTTGGAGAAGATGGGATTTTGGGGCGATTTGCCTGTGTTAAGGGCAGGATCGATCCTGCTGGATTGAGTGCCTTTTGCCAAAGCTTTTGCAAAGTTCCCTTACAAAGACTCAATCACATTGGTGCTTTTTGCAGAACAAAAATAAAATATGAGGTGCAGTAAAACCGAGGGCTGAGTCCAGCTATTGCAAGACATGGATGAAGGAAGAAGCAAAGAGGAGGAAGTAATAGCAGGAGGATAACAACTGGAGTCATGCTGGCCTTGCAGCTGGAGCAGAAAAGGAGCTGTTTCTTTCATCTGGCAGATTTGAAGCCAGAGGGAACCATTGTCGGTGCGTCAGTTGATTTCTGCATAACGAGACGTCACAGCACTTCCTTGAATTAACTCCCCGTTGAATTAAACTTGACCTGCTTCCTCCAAGCACCATCAAGTTTTGTTTTACCAGGAGACAAAAATCCACTATGTCTCTAGGTCACTTGTTCTAAAGACCAGCTCCCACCTCAGGATTTTTTTTTTTTTCTTTCTGATGTGAATTGGCTTTGCTTCAGTATACACCCCTTGAATCTTGTGAGCACGCTTGCTTTTGCATTTCTCTTCCCTTGGAATATATGGTAACCCTGCAGTGCATATGTGGTAGGGGCAGAGGAATACTTACATTTGTAAAGAAACAGGTACAAACAGTCTCTCCATCATTTTTCCTTCTTGCCTCACTTAGCAAAGCCTGGACTCCTGTCCAGTCCAGGAGCATCAATGGTTTGACCGAGGATGAATAAATGCAGTTAATGTCTGTCTTTGTGAACACC
The DNA here is from genome assembly GCA_013396935.1 of Baryphthengus martii. Taxonomy (NCBI): domain Eukaryota; kingdom Metazoa; phylum Chordata; class Aves; order Coraciiformes; family Momotidae; genus Baryphthengus; species Baryphthengus martii. Next base: position 106,602 of record VWZK01012127.1, read on the forward strand.
TCAGGGCAAGGGCTTGTCCTTTCCTTGCTGCCAAATGACTGACATTGTCTGAATTATTTGTACAGAGCATTAAATTCTCCAAGTCGTCCCTTTTTAAAATAAAACCCCAATGCAATTTGACAGTAAGTGCAATGGTGATAGTTTCTCCTCTGTTATATGTAATTTAACACAGAGACTGTGTAAATACTGCCCCAAAGACCTGCAACAATTAAAAACCTGTTTATGAGGCAGACTGAAATCTGCAGCTCAGGGAAGAGTGATAAAGTGGGATTGTCGTCCTAAGTAAAGATACTTAGCCCGGTTCAACTGCTTAGACCTGTGAGCACTGAAACATTGTGCAATGGGAGGATGACTTCTTTGGGGTGGTGCTGGCCTACTTGACCATCCTACCCATGCTCATGGCCATCTGTACCCAACCTACGCGCTGTCTTGCTGCCATGTGTGATTGTAGGGACCTGGTTTGCAGGTCCCTGCTATGCCCCAGGCACCCCTACGGACAAGAGAGTCTTGAACTGGGGCACTTGGAGGAGAATGAAAAGCATCTTTGAGAAAGAGCAAAGCCTTTAGGCATTGGCAGTACCCTGGAGCAGTTGAGCTCTCCAGGACCAAGCCTGCACAGCAGGGTGCCAACCTGTGTGATCTGCTGATCCCTTCACATCCTCATCTGGATGCTCATCTCTGTGAAGACCCACCAATAGGTCCCTTTTAGACTATCCATCAGCATAGAAAGTGCAGTCAAAAGCAGCACCTCAGATTGAGACTCTCACGGGATTTTGCAAAGCGATCTGACTTCACTCCCTTTTTGGCCCTGGCTTCCAAGGTGCCGTAAAGGAGATCAGTGCTTCAGCCACTGTTCCCCGTCCCTGTGGGGCAGGGGTAACGTAGCATCATTTTTCCACCCCTTGAGACTGGTGTTGTCTTGCTTAGATCTCACAAGAAGAAATCAGGTCAGCAAGGGTAAGCAAAAGCATCTGTCCCCTTCGGGTGATAGCTGGGGCCTGCAGGAGCTGTGTTGACCAACGAGGCAAGAAACAGCAGCTTGGAAGGTGTAGCCTGTGTGTTCATGTAGAGATGAAACAAAGCATTCCACATGTTTGATATTTCTGGATCTGTAGAAAGAAACTATTGATGCATTCCTCTCAGTTCCCCTTCAAGAAGGAAAAAGGTGGACAAACCGTCTTAATGGAGAGTGGTCATGGATGACTAAAGCTTGACTGTAGTCTGATACAAATGTCACTGATAGAGCTATGTAAGAATTAATGGAAGAAAATGTGAACGGAATGCTTAATAACTGGAGAAACTGGCTAAAAGTCTAATCATACGTATGTTTAGCTTGTATACAGCCCATGTCAATCATGCAGTGAGTGTGTGTGGAGACTCTGCTACCTGTTGCTGGGAGAATTGTACATGTTTCTGGTTTAGAGCTACTGCTGCTGTACTTGCACCACTGTGTCTCTCAGTAAACTGTCAGCAAAATGAGCATGAGTTGAAGGCTTCAAACTGCTTCAAATGCTGCATATTGCCTGTGTTACTGGGAAAGTCAAGCAGGTTGACAGGAAATCCTCATAAGGGAAAGTGATGTTACCAAAGAGAGATGAAGCTTGCTTGAGTTTGACATCTCTGTGAACTCCTGCAGTTCAATGACTCATGGGAAGAGCCTCGCTGGCTGTTAAATACAGACTTCATCCTTTTTGGTGAACATCCCTCTTGGAGGTGCTAGCCAGTGCCAGCTAACACCATGTGCTTATGGCCAGCCCTGCCACCAAGTTCCTACTACCTTCTCTCACCAGTGGCAGGAGCTCAGCCTTTCCCTGGTGGCTGAATATTTAATTATTTTATCTAAATAATGCCCCTTTCTGTCCTTTCTTTCAGCTAACGGAAGCTTACAAGTCCACATTTGCAGAGGGCAGTTTTCTCATAAAGTGGGTGTCTGTTTGTAAAGCTATGCACAGGGTATGAATAACCAGAATAGGTGTGGCCTGGAAGTAATTTTTAAAAATTATAACCTCTTCATTGTTATTGCATAGTCATGGATTAATTTGGACTGTGGTGGAGTTAAGTCCTGATCTGGGTTGAGGTGCCGCCGTACTGTAAATATGACACAATCACAAACCAAAGGTCTGTTCCTCACCCATGGACAGTACGGCTTAAGGGGATGTGGGAGGTATCCCCATGGAAAAGTAGTTAAGAGGTTTTGATTCAAGATATGCACAGTGGAGGGTGGAGGTCATTTTCCTTTGCAGTTTTGGGTTCTTTCTTTTCCCATAAATAACATAGCTCTTAGGCTAATTGAAAACCAAATCAAACCAAGCAAAAAAAACCTTGCATGAATTTGTTTCCTAAATCCTGTTTTAGAAGACTGGCTTCCAGTGAGACACAGGAATCGGGATTTGGGCAGGGCAGTGTTCAGCAGGCTTGAGTTAGGGCCAAACCTGACTTTGTCTCTTGGAGGCAGAAACGGTGCAGCCGAGCTCGTGGCCACATCAGCTTGTTCCAGGATTTCACAATAGCTCTGTGATGAGTGGGTGGTTTTGGACCACTCCTTCCCAAATACTGTGATTTCTCACAACTGGGCTTATTTGAATATGTTCCTCCCTTCTCACCAACATGTCCCCACCACCCTGTCCTCCTGGGTGTGAACTGATGGCTCAAAAGTGGTGCAAGCTGTGGAACATCTTCACGGCTCATGCCTGTGGTCCATGATCCCTCACTTGTACTAATGTGACTGTGAATCTCCCCAGAAACAAGTTTGGGGCCTAATGCAGATAGTTTCAAGCCAAAGCAGTTCTTCTGGTTGAACTTACACCCCATAACTCTAAGTGCTAGTGCAACTGAGAGCACAATATGCCATGGTGAGTGTTCTTGTGAAAATTTTTCCTCTTGTGTCTAATTGGAATGTGTCCATGAGTAACTTGTACCCATTGCCCCTGATCTTTTCCATGTGACTCCTTGTGAAAAAGGAGTCTCCATCTTCTTTGCAGCCACCCTTTAAATACTGGAACATGATGATAAGGTCTTTTCTGAGCCTTCTTTTCTCAAGGCTGAACAAAACCACTTCTCTCAGCCTTTCCTGATATGGCAGCTTCCCAGTCACTGAATTATCTTTGTGGCCCTTTTCTGAACCCTCTTCAGCCTGTCCACATTATTTTGTATGGCAGGGACCAAAACTGAACTGAACTGAATTAGCACTGAGTAGAATGGGATAATCACTCTTTATCTCTGCCACTGATACCCTTGTTGATGTGACCCAGCAGCTTGTTGGTTTTCTTTGCCGCAGTAGCACACTGGGCACTCATATTGAGCTTATTGTCCACCAGGAACCCCCAGCTCCACAGCCAATTAGATCCCAACCTATGAAGATATTAAACAGCCTTGGGCCCGATATCGATCCCTGGGGGACCACACACATGACAGGTTGCCAGTTTAAAAAATTGCTATTTACCAGCACCCTCTGAGTGTGACCTGTGAGCCAGTTCTCCACCCACCGCACAGACCACTTGTCTAGACCATAATGCAAAGAAGTCTTGGGGTGAGTAATGGTGAGGATTTCCAAGAGTGCATCCCTGGAGAGCACGGGTGGGAGGAACATGAGCAGCTGGTTCAAGGTCTCTGCACTTGTTCCAGTGTCCTTCCCATCCTTCTTTTGACTGTTCCTGAGGAGGTGCAGTGCTCTCACAGCCTCTCACAGCATGTTGCGTCTCTCCACGTCCTACCACTTTAACAGAAACCTCTTGGTGCCTTTGTACTTTGGATATCCAAAAGATAAAACCACAGACGGACCTGTCAAGGCTGCTGAACCTGCAAACTGACCTTTAGATCTTGTTTGCCACCATCCCCACTCTTTCTGGTGCCAAAACAAGTGACACGATGTGGTGCTGAGCAGAGTTGTGGAGTTGGTGGGGAGTGGTTTTGATGCCTCCCTTTAAAAGCAAGTCCTGTTTGCTGTGGGTGGAGTGTCCAACGCCCTTTGCATGCTGCGGGAGCTGATAACGGATACAAATGCGTATACATTGAGATACTCTGGGTGGATTAGCATCAGGGATGCCTGACTGAGGTAATACAAAACCCCACAAACAGTTTTACAGGGTGTAGATACTACCAACCAAACCTACCCTTTGATGTATGCGGAAAACAGTTTTTGACACTGTTTCCCAGAGCATTATCCTGGAGAAACTGATTGCTTATTGCTTGAATGGATAAAAAACTGGCTGGATGGCTGGGCCCAAAGAGTGGTGGCGAACGAAGTTAAATCAAATTGGAAGCCAGTCACAAGTAGTGTTACCCAGGGATCAGTATTAGGGACAGTTCTGCTTAATAATTTTTTCAGTGATCTGGATGAGGGGATTGAAGCACCCTCAGTGAGTTTGCAGATGACACCAAGTTAGGGGTGTGTGTTGATCTGCTTGAGGGTAGGGAGGCTCTGCAGAGGGATCTGGACAGGCTGGATTGATGGGCTGAGGCCCATGGGATGAATTTCAATAAGACTAAGTGCCAGGTCCTGCTCTTGGGTCACAACAACTCCCTGCAATGCTTGAGGCTTGGGGATGAGTGGCTGGAAACTGCCCAGCAGAAAAGGACCTGGTGGTGCTGGTCAACAGCTGTCTGAAGATGAGCCGGCATATGCCCAGGTGGCCAAGAAGGCCACTAGCATCCTGGCTTGGGTCAGCACTAGTGTGGCCAGTAGTACCACAGAAGGCACTGTCCACCTGTGTTTGGCAATGGTGAGGCCGCATTTGAAATCCTGGGTTTAGTTTTGGGCCCCTCACTCCCAGAAGGCCATTGAGGGGCTGGAGCATGTCCAGAGAAGGGCAACGAAGCTGGTGAAGGGTCTAGAGCACAAGTCTCGTTAGAAGCGGCTGAGGGACCTAGGGTTGTTTAGCCTGGAGAAGAGGAGGCTCAGGGAAGACCTTCTGGCTCTTGACAACTCCCTGCAAGGAGGCTGGAGCCTGGTGGGTGTTGGTCTCCCAAGTAACAAGCGATAGGACAAGAGGTGCTGGTCTCAAAGTTGTACCAGGGGAGTTTTAGATTGGACCAGGCCTCCTGGAGCAGTGGTGGATTCTGCATCCCTGAAGAGATATGACATGTAGCTGTAGTGCTGAGAGACATATTTTAGTGGTGGACCTGGCAGTGCTGGGTTAAGGATTGGACTTGATAATCTTAAAAGTCTCTTCCAACCGACACAATTCTATGATTCTATGAAACTGAGCCACTGAGAATATACTTTTTAGTGGGGCCTGTTGTGATAGGACAAGAGATGATGGTTTTAAACTAAAAGAGGGAAGATGTAGATTAGAGAGAAGGAAGAAACTTTTTACGCTGAGAGTGGTGAGACATTGGCCCAGATTGGCCAGAGTGGTGGTCGATGCCCCATCCCTGGAAACATTCCAGACCAGGTTGAACAGCGCTCTGAGCAACCTGCTCTAGTTGCAGATGTCCCTGCTCAGTGCAGGGGACATTAAACTAGATAAGCTTTAAAGGTCGCTTCCAACCTAAACCATTCTATGATTTACGATGCTCTGGATCTGTGAGTATACCTTTGAAAACACAGACCCCTGGTTTTCTAACCTCTCTGTATTTTCCCTTCCCTGTATCACCCTGGTGCAAATTTTTCAACTGCAGTTTTTGCAGAATCGCATCCCAGTGCAGGTACCTGCTGGAAGGCAGTGCAGGACCCTCTGTGTCTGCTGCGTCACTGTTGGTCGCTGTGCTTGGACGCCTCTTGCTCTCTTGGCTCTGTGAGTGACATTTAATACACAGGATCCTTTTGGTTCCCCATTGCCCAGGAGGGGGGAAGTGCAGCCGCTCTAATAGATTATCTTGCTGATTTTGCAAGTCTGAGTGGAAGCTTTGTTCCTGAAACAGCCAAGCTCTGCAATGCAATTAGAGCAGCCTGCTCCTTGCAAAATCTTGTTAGCAAAAAATGGTCCTGGCATGCAGCAGATGTTGTATCTCACATGGTTATTTTGCCCCCGTAGCTTTTTCCCTCCCCGCAGCTGGCTTGACACAATCCAGATCCCCAGTGAATCTAAAGCTCAGAAATCTGCACTGGGAAACCTTTATGATAAGACAGACACCAATTATAAAGCCAATTAGAGTGTGTTTTGCTCATTACTACCCTGTGTGGTATTGGACTAACTGGAGAAGATGAGGGTGATATTTTCTGGTTTAAATGCATTTGAAGGGAAATTGTGTGTATTGGGCAAAGGAGCGCCAAAGGGGAGAGCAGAGGAAAAGCCCTTGTGATTTTTGGTGGGAAATAAAATTACACCAAGTGCAAGATAATTGCACTCATTTGGTCTTTTTTTTTTTTTTTTCCCCCTTAATGGACTTCAATAACTAAAAGCCAGAGGGAGCAAACTGGCCTGTTTTGGGTTCTCGTAAGCCAAATGTGGTACCTCTGCAATCAGTCTGTCATTGACAGGGATCTCAAAGGCCTTTCTCAGTCCCAGCTCTGATTTCCATCTTTGTCCCACATCCCTTGCAGGAGGAAGGATGTGGAAAGGAGTATATGAATCACCAGAACTTTGAATCACTAGTTTGGCCCTCCCTGTGTTATCTGGCTATTATCTTTCCATAGGACCATCCACACAAGCTCCCTCTGAGTTGTATTTTGTTTCCTGATGCTCAGTGGCCATTTCAGCAGGCACTTTTAGGGAGAGCAAATAATTTCTGATGGTACTTAGGATCCTTGGGAGGTACGGAGGCATGGATAGCTCTTTTGGCCAAGGTAAAGTTAAGAGCTATAGCTTCCCTGCAGCCATAGCTTTTTTCTTTCCCTCACTATTCCTCGCTGTTCATCATCTGTGTCCAGACTAGATAGAAGCCACACCCCAGGAACTGTCTGTGGTGAGTTGAAGGACAGGGTGGACTCACTGTTTGCTGAAGCTTGGGGTGTTGCAGGGCAGTTTGAGCTAGTTCTATGATGGCTGAGGCCTGAACACAAAAGGCCCCCAAGGTGTGTGTGGGTGTGCATGTTTGTGGGCTGCCCTTTTCTTTCGGGGTTGTGATTCTCTGAGAATGATGTGGTGTTTGCCTTTTGGAGAAATGCCCACCTGGATAAATGTTATTGCTCACTCGGTTTCTGTTTGCTGCACAGGAGGGAGGGGAAGAAACCAAGGTGATGACCTTCTATGATCAGATCATCTCAGCTTCTCTCCTCCCCTTGCAAATACAAACCCCAGGCCCTATAATTCAGTCTGGCTGCAGAACAAGCTCTTTATCTCTTTCAGTGCTATCCGCAGGAAAAGGAAAATTAAGTTCAATTCTTTTCTTGACTCTTTCTGACCTAGTTCCCACTGGTCTCTAGTTCATCACCCACCTCTCCATATGGGTGTGGTGCTTCATGGCTCTGAGAGTGCTTTGCGCCCTGGATGTGCTGCATCGCATGCTGGGGTCCCACTGTGCTCCATGCAATTCTTGTGGCATTGCAGCCTTGCTGAAGCAGTGCCTTGGTCTCTTGCTTCTACCTCAGTACAGACAGAGCACTCAGGGAATGTCATCCCTGCGAACTGAAGGCCACGCAGTCTAGACCAAGGCCAAAATATGTGAGTGGGAGCTCAGCAGCTTTGGTGGAGGAATTCAACTGGTTTAATATTAGGAAGTTCCAGTCTAAGGGATCTGGGAAACCTTCTCAGGAAGAGAAGTGGAGACTGACTCGCACATGAGTCCTACCCTGATGGGATCAGCTTCACAGTATTAGAGGAAGGAGGCAATGCTGCCTTCTCCTGTGAGAGTGCAGCAGAGGGCTATGAAGATCATTAAGGGACTGGAGCATCTAACACTAGGAGAGGCTGAGAAACCTGGGAGTCTTCAGGCTGAAGAAGAGAAGGCTCGAGGGGACCTTAATCATATGCATAAATCCCTGTTGACAGGAAATGCCTAAGACAGAGCCAGACTTCTCAGTGGTACCCAGTGATAGGAAAAGAGACAGTGAGCACAAACTGAAAAACAGGAAATTCCATTTAAACATGAGAAAAGACTTTTTTTTTTTTTTAACTCTGAGAGTGGTCCAAAAACTGCCACAGGTTGCCCAGAGAAGCTGTGAAGTCTCCATTCCTGGAGATACTCAAAACTTGTCTGAACACGGTCCTGGGTAACTTGTTCTAACTGACCCTGCTTTGAGTAGGTGGGATGGACTGGATGATCTCCAGAAGTTCCTACTGACTTAATTGATTTGGTGATTATGTGCTTAGGATCACTGGGATTCTCCTGGGACCAAGCTCAGACCTAGAGCTTGAGTGTGCTTCATGGTTCTTCTGCAGAGAAGCGTGGCAACCCCTCTCTGCCCTTCAGGATGGACTCCTGAGAAGACTCATTTAGCATTTTGGTATTTACACATCCTGGGTTAATGGAGAAGCTGTCACCCTCTGGCCCAGCAGAGGATTGTGACATTTAACACCCTTTGTGCTCCTAGGAAACTTCCAATTCAGCTGCAAACTGCCCTGAGATTTTGCACGTTATGAAGGAAGGAAGTTAAAGAGTCCACGGGCTGCTAAGTTGTAAAGTAAGTGTGTGCTTTCAACCACAACCTTACCGGACCAAAAGCACCTTGAAATGCCACTTCCAGGAGTTCACCTGAATGGGAAACGCCTACTGCAGCATCTGAAGAGCTGCCTGAATGAATCCTTCAGGAACTATATGCCCTTAGGGACCCATCTGCATTAGTGGGAAGAGAAGCTGAGTCAGTTGAGAATTGTATTTTGCTGAGGGAGCCTATCCTGGCATGAGCGTTTTCAGCCATGGCACCTTCGGTGCTGCCATGGATCTGAGAGACCCATGAGCTGCACCCCTCATCTGTTCCAGGGCAGGCTACTTTTTTGATGAATACACAGGGCTTCCCTCTATTAAAACGAGCAACCACAGGGGTTTAATTTGCAAACTCTTTCCTGGTGATGGGAAATCGCAGCTAACTAACTGACAGCTCTGCTCTTAGGAAATATCCCTGAGCATCTGTCACTCTACCCCATGCTGATTTCTGCCAAGCAGGATATATTTTTCATGCTTTCACGTTTTTTCTGTTCCTACGTAATGCCAAGCAACTCTTTTCTGCACACTGCAGATTCACCCAAGTGTAGAAAGGGCTGCTGTGGTCCTCAAATGGGGCAAATATGGTCCCTCTCCCCCCTCCCACGCCCCACCTCCAGATGCAGAATCACTAAGAGCTGATTTTGCAGACATCCTCATGACAAACAGAAAGGACAGACGCATTCCCTGCTGCTGAGTCCTTCCTTGGTGGTGTGAAACAGGAGTGAAACTCCACTACTCTTCTCCCAGCCCCATCTGCACTCAGCGGTGCTGGGAAGTGCAGGTGGCTCTTGCCTTCAGTTGCTGTCAGCTTGCTTCCCTCTAGTGCTTATCCCAACCTCCTGCAATGCCAGCAGCTGGGAGAGAATTAGTCCTCTTCCTTGGGTTTGATCCCTGTCCAGTTTGTGTCAGGCTATTTTTTAGGTATACGGTGGTGGCTAGATTAGGTGGGAATAGCAGAGGTGCTTGCAAAGCAGAAATTCCTATTCCTCCCAGTGCTGGGCAGAGGCAGTGTGGGTCTTCACGTGCAAAGTCGTGGAGGAGCGTGTTATTCTGGGTACAGCCAGCCTGAAAAGCTGGGAGGTGTGTGGGAAGAAGGAAAATCTGTCTTTTCTTTCCCCTCTTCAAATTAAACTTAATAACAAAGGGGAAAAGATTATTTCAGCTCTTTGTCTGTCCCATCTGCTCCCAGCCTCCAGCTGGACATGACCTTCCAAACTGGACTGATCAGGAGAAAAGATTTAAAAAAAAAAAAAAGGCAGTATTTCACACAGAGCTTGCTCAACACTCTGTTATTTAAGTGCTTTCTTGGCCAGGCTCTAAGTGAGAACAGGAAAAGGGGAGGGCAGCTGGCAGGAGCTGGGCAGAGGAAAGGTGATGTGGTTGGTACCTGAGTGGCTGGACGGATGAGCTCACCTCCTTGCTGCCTCCTACCCAAGTCTCTCTATTCATGGTGCCTGTGCACAATCCACCAAGCTGGTTTTGGTGTCAGAATAAGCATTTAATCCTCCTGGCCCAGCTGCAAAGCTTTTGGCTTGCTGAATTTTCTCCACCTGCTGTGCAAAAATCTGGAAGAATCGACCTTTTGGCTTCTAGACCTTAGCTTCTTGTGACCATGGCTGAGCCCTCAATCTCCATTGAGCTTTCCTGAGTGAACTGTGTGATTTAGGCACTGAGATTCCTCATCTAAATTCCTGGCTCTGCCCAGATCCTGCTGAGTTTTGTTTTGAGCTGGATCCACAAGTTCCAGTATGGGAGACAGTGGATTTGTGTAATGCTCTCATTGCTCCAGAGCAAAATATGACATGGAGAGGCTTGAGAGTTAGGCTTGTGCGAACCTCATGAAGCTCAACAAGGCCAAAGGCAAGGTCATGGACATGGGTTGAGACAATCCCAAACAAAAATACAGGCCGGGGGATGAAGGGATGGAGAGCAGTCCTGAGAAGAAGGACTTGAGGGTGCTGGTGGATGAAAATCTGGACATGAGCCAGCAATGTGCACTGGCAGCCCAGAAACCAGTCGCATCCTGGGCTGCATTCAGACCTGCTGCCCATGCAGGTCGAGGGAGGGGATTCTTCTCCTTTACTTTCTCNTCAGAGCCATATGGGCCGCAGGTCAAGGGAGGGGATTCTTCTCCTTTACTTTCTCTCACAGTACTCAGTTGGAGTACTAGGTTCAGCTCTAGAGCCTCCAGCATAAGAAGAACATGGATCTGCTTGAGCAGGGCCAGAAGAGGGCCATGAAGATGATTAGTGGACTGAAGCACCTTCCCTATGAGGACAGGCTGAGAGAGTTGGTGTTGTTCAGCCTGGAGAAGAGAAGGCTCTGGGGAGACCTTTTCACGGCCTTTCAGTACTTAAAGGGCACCTACAGGAAAGATGGGGAGGGACTTTTTAATCAGGGAGTGTAGTGATAGGACAAGGGGTGACTGTTTCAAACTGAAAAAAAAGTGGATTTAGATTCGATATTAGGAAGAAGTTCTTCTTCACTGTGAGGGTTGTGAAACACTGGAACAGGTTGCCCAGAGAGTCTGTTGATGCCCATCCCTGGAAGTTTTCAAGGCCAGGTTGGACTGGGCTTTGAGCAACCTGGTCTAGTGGGAGGTGTCCCTGCCCATGGAAGGGGGGTTGGAACTAGATGATATTTTAAGGTCCCTGCCAACCCAAACCATTCTATGATTGTATGAGAAGCTTGTAAAGCAGTCAAGGAGTGGAGAGAGATGAAGGGCTTCTGAGAAATAACAAAGAGTTGACTTAGAAGAGAGAATGAGTCACTAGGGCTGTAACGGTGTGAAAACGCGCCATTATCACTGGGGATAATTGTAGCAAAGATGTGCTGATACTGGAATAGAATAAGCAGTAGGTTTGACATCAGTGATGCTGCCCATGTCCTGGTGAAAGCAAAAGGCAGGACAGGGTCCTCCTGCCACTGGCATGAGGAGTGAGGCCAGCAGAAATCTGCAGGTGTAATTTAAATGGAGCCTGAGGAAGAGAGAAAGAGATTTTCTCTTGTCAAGAAGCCTTGCTCCTCAATTCCCTGTCTCCTCACTTGCCCAAGTGTATTTGTGTTTCTCCTCTCCCACAGGAAATCTGCAATGATCCACATCTCTTTGTGGATGGGATCAGCTCCCATGACTTGCACCAGGGCCAGGTTGGGAACTGCTGGTTTGTGGCTGCCTGCTCCTCCCTGGCATCCCGGGAGTCTCTGTGGCAGAAGGTAAGTGGTTCCCCATGCCAGGGGAAAGATTGTCTTCAACAGCTTGGCTTTGTGTTGTGTTTGTCTGTCTCAAAAACTGCCTCAGGTCCTGAAAAACTGTTTATGTGCAAAAACCTCCTTTTAAGGGCTGTCTTTCAAGGGGAATTAGTCATCGTGACTGCAGTCACATCACACTCAAGCCAACCTCTTAGCCAGTTTCTCCTTAATCAAGTGGATCAAATCCTGTCCTGTCCTCCAGATCCCAAATCTGACCCTCCCCACCCAAAAATGACCTAAAAGACAACAAGAAGAACAAAATTGAGGCTGCTCAGCTGCAGTGTTTGGCCCCATTTCCCTAGTTCCCACAGTGTAACCTCTCTTCAGCTGCTCGATGTGTGCCCATCTTGGCAATGAGACCTGCTAGGGCAGGGTGATTTGAAGGTATTAGTGTCTCTCCCAAACTGCTACTTCTCCAAAGCATCCATCTCCGGCATGTCTCATGGCGGAATTGCACCATGTGGCAGTGCTCCTTCCAGTGTGGGGTCCAAAGGGGTTGTGTTGCGGGCCAGAAAGCCACCAAGAAACTGCACCAGAGTAAGGGGCTGCAGACCCAGGGAGCAACAGCAGAGGTACAGGGCGGGAGGGAGTGCTCAGTGCCACATCCTTGGACAGTTTGTGCTCATCCTCACCATGTCCTCAGCTGCAGAAGAAGTCAGTTCTGTGAAAGTCAAGACAGGGGATCATCAGACCCTGGTACAGACATTCTTTATCACAGAACAAGAGACCGGCAAGTTACATGCACCTTTCCCTAGATTTTACTGCAAAAGGAAGCCACCAGAGTCCTACAGTGGGTGCAGACAGCATGACCTGCTTTACCCACACCTGCAATGGACCCACAGGGTCTGAATATTCTCTCCACTGTACACTTTTGCATCTGCTCTGTGTGCTGTAGTACTTCCAGTCTCTGCTGTGTGTGGTTTTTGTGATCATGAGCGCTAAGCTCAGGAATTTGTATTTGTTGCAGCGTCCCCATTTTCTGTTAAAATCAAGTTTTATTCTTTACATGGGAATACAATAGCTGCTGTTGGCTTCTGGATACACAATGATGTTTCCTCCTGTGGTGACTGCTGTGGCTGTTGTTACAAGTGTGGTGCAAGGGGTTGTTTGGCTTGTTCCTCTGCCTCAGTATCTCCCAAGGGTGAGCAGGCAAGTTGTCTTCCCTCCTCACCATTCACTTCCAGTCCTGCCCTGGGAAATGCCAATTGAACAGAAGTCGGATCCCTTTGGACACCTCATTATTGCAGTTTGCCAACGGCATTGCTTTTGCTCCCTTGGCAATTTGGCTGTGGGTGTTTGTGATGTCTCATTTTCCATGCCATTAACTCTCAGAGGCTCTTCTTTACCCATCTCCTCTTTCTTTCAGAAAGGTTTGTTTTCTGACAAAAGCACAAGCTGCAGCCCTCTGCCCAAGCCTTCTCTTCCAGTTATGGTCAGTTTTCTGTGGTGTTCACTGCAGGGCTCTGATCAGACAGGCTCCAGCACAGCCCTGCTCCTGGAGACATCTGAATTAGATGGAACTTTTGCAGTGTGCTTTGAGGGCTTAGGATGAGCTGCAAGGAGTAAGTATGGCTGCAAACTAACTGCAGCAGCATCTTTTAAAGCAAAATGGGAGAAGTCAAGTGCACAGATTAGCCACTTGGTCCAAAGAGACACGAGCACCACTGGCAGTGCTGGGATTAGAGCATGGTCCTTGCTGAAGATCTCGGAGCCCTTCATTGGCTCAGAAATAATGGGTCTTTTCATCCTTGGTATTGTTGCCTGTGGAATTTTGATAATGTTGCTAGATATGTTCAGACAACCCTGCATCTCTCCACCACCTATCCTGGTCTCCTTGCCTGTCAGTTGCTTCCAGAGCACAGGGTAGTCTTGGATATGACATCATGGGCAAATGGCTATAAAGGCATCCATCTCCCAAAGTCCATTTTGCATAGGTCTTCTACATCCTAGGGTTAGTTATTGCTCTCTGAGGAGACCTTGGAGGCTGATCTTGTACCTCAACAGGGCAGGGAGGGAACATCACATGGTGCCTGGAGGCTGGACCCCTACAGCAGTCCATTCATCATTAGGTGGAAGTTCCTTCTACCGCCTCCACATACGAAGGTAGAAGAAACAAGGCAATCTAAGCAAGGTCCATGTAACATTGCCACATGTAGCTCAGCTCAAAAAGGTCTCCAGGGTTATCTGAAGTCATTTTTAAATTTTAAAACCCAGGGGTTGAATCAACAGTTGTTGCTAAAGGTGTTCTAAAGCTAGTAAACAAGTGAGGCAAGAGCTCACTTTAGGCCCTGATATCTGTGGCTTGTCTGGTCAAGGCCAGCTTCTGATGATATTTTTGGGGACTTGTCAAATTCAAAGTGATAGCCTCCAGGGGTCATCCTGGGTGGCTGTGAGTCAAGTGTGACACAATGCAGGTACTGGCACAGCCTTTTGTAAAACTATTTTAGAAAAACTACTTCCTGGAGTTCATTTAACACAGTTCCACTTCCCAAAGTGTCCTTCAGACATGGCATGTAGCAGAAGCCAACCTGAGTCACAGATAGGATGGAGACAATACAAACCTCTTGATTTCACACAATGTCTAAAGCTTTGAGCTGAAATGCCTACACTCTCCAAGTGTACAAACCGGTGATTATATCCCAAAGTTACCACAGTATGCTTGCAGGAGTCAGGCCGTTTCCATGGTGCACTTAAAACCATGTCTGTGGTTGAGCAGTTGTTTGATGGGGCCACTTGGCAGAGGGGAACATGGCTTGGAATGGCACCTTTCTTTAGGATCCAGAGCCTCATGGAACCATCTAGCACCCTGCAAAGAGAAATGCATTCATCACCATCCCCCTTTATCCCGTTCACTGTCTGGACAACCCACCAGCACAGCACCAATGTGTTGGATTTAATTGTGCCTAGCAGTTTCTAGGGAATGAGTGGTTCCATATTGAGCACAGTGGTCTCACTAGGGCTCAGAGCATTCCTATAGTGCCTGGAAAGAGGTTGCATTGCATCTTGGACCTGTTTCTCCACCTGGCTCAAAGTGACAAGCATTGAGGCAAAGATCGGACGTGAGTTCCCCTTTCCCAGAAGCAGTAAGGTGAAGCTCACACGTGAGCACCCTCTCCAGCTTTGCACCAGTCCATCTGAGGACACACAGACCCACGCTGAGCTGCTGGTGCCCACCTGCTGCTGCAGGAGCAGTGTGGAGCTTGACTCCTGCCACCTGCGCCACCTAGAAAAGGACACAGGGTCCTGAGGGACAAGCGGACTGTAAGTCAAACATGTACCATTGCAGAGATGAAGGCCAAGCATCCATGAGGCCCAACTAACATGAGTGCAGCCAGCAGGGTGAGGGAAATTATTCTTTCTCTCTATCCAGCATTTGTTAATCCTCATATGGGCATTGTTTCAAGGTCCCTGGAAGAGACAGTGGCAGACCAAAGTGAGCCTGATGGAGGCTACCAAAATGGTTTGAAGTACAGGACATACGAGGAGAAGCTGAGAGAAGTGGGTCCAGGAGGAAAGAAGATGAAGGGAAGACAAAGGGAAACCTTATTGCTGTCTGCAGCTACCAAATGGGAGGATGGGGAACAAGACAGAGCCAGACTCTTGCTGGGGATGCAGTTGTAGGACAAAAGACAACAGCACAGGTATTCAGCATGAGCGTAGTCTGAGACTGGAACGGGGGCCCAGAGAGGCTGTGGGATCTCCATTCATGGAGATAAGCAAAGATGGACTGGCAAAGCCCTGAGCAACCTGATTTAACCTTGATGTAAGTCCTCCTTTGAGTGGCAGGTTGGACCAGACCCCTCCAGACTCTCCTTCCAACCTGAATTATCCCATGAGCCTACACTCAGAGAAAGCCACTGCCACTCAGACTTGTCGGGTGGCATCCCTGTCTGCACGCCTTCATTTCGGGATAATGAGCTGTGGTTGTCAGGGAGGTTGCCAGGGAGGCTGACATCAGACATCCCTTCCCTATAGATTATTGTGCACAGCAGCACTGTCAGTTCCTAATCTGCAAACGAGGCAGGAGGGCACCCAGAGGAAGCCCTGAAGGGTGTTTTGCGTCAGTGGCCTGTGTTGCCTAGCACTGCTGGGACCGTGGAGAGGGGGCACCAGCTCCGGGGGCTTGGTGGCTTTTTCACTCTGCGTGTCCTGTTTTGAGAGACAAACATCGCTGAGAACCTAGCAGAGGAGCAGCGGAGGTGATGGCAACTGAGGCAGGGATGCTCAAGGTGCCCTTCATCCATGATGACCAGCTCACCCGGTGCATGCGGCTCCGATTCCAAAGCCTGCAGCAAAAAAACATGAGACCCCAGGATGGTGAGAAGCTGCTGCATCCCAACGAGCACGTCTACCGAGTGGATTTCATCCGGCAGCACAACCTGCGCTTCCTCCACTGGGACTTCCAGCTGGAGAGACCTGGGAAGGTCATGGTGACTGGTACGTCTCAGCACTGGACTCCAGATCTCACCCACCTTATGAACCGGCAGCTACTGGAGCCTGTGGGCATCTTCTGGAAGAAACCAGGGGCCAAGGACGTGGAGTGCAATGAGGCAGATGCCCAGGAATTTGGGGAGCGAATAGCGGAATTAGCTCAGATCCGCAAGGTGATGTATTTCCTCCTTGCTTTCACTGACGGCCTCGAACCAGCTCAGCTGAAGGGCTCCATTGTTTTTAAAGCCTGATCTCTTGCTCAGCCCTTCTAGCTCCAGCTATGCTTTTATCTTCATTCTGTTTTCTCTAAGTTCAGTTTTTACATAGTTCTTGGGTTTTTGTTTTGGTTGGGTTTTTTTTGTGAGGGACAGCATTGCAAAAAAGTGGAGGACAGCTCAGTACTTGTGGAGCCCCTCAGCCCTGTGAAATGTTCCCCATACGTACTGTCCTCTTGTCTGAATGATGATGATGAGGGGGCCATGAACTTGCTGCTGTATTTGCCTACAGTATAAGACTGCGTGCTTGTGATTTCAGCAGGGATTCACCAGGTCTGACTGATGCAGAGTCTTGCTGGCTTAGAAATAGGAGGATTTCTTAAGCCCTCCAACTGTGGCAACCGCATACCAAAAGTCTGATGGAAAAATAAGAAACTGCCATACTAGAAAGAGGAGAAAGAACCTGGAGAGAGCCCTGGCTTCCAGTTTCCATCCTAGCCATGAAAAAGGGAGGGCTTGTTTGCACTGGAGTGCTTCTCCTCCCAAGGATTCTGAGTGCTTGCAGGATGCAGTGACTCCTGCTGTGACTGCTGTGGCTGCTTGGTGTCTCTGAAGACCAGTCCCATGGTGGATCACCTTGCTGTGAAGCTGAAGTACATTTGGGCATGCTGTATTCTGCGGATTACAAACCCTCTGGACAAACTGGCACAGGAAGATTGAACCGCCCTTTTCCTAATAGCTGCCACCGTATCTTGCTGCGGGTTACTTTGGGAGGTGCCACGTTTCTCATCTTGTGCTGCCTGGAGATTGTTGGTCCTGAGATGAGTTGGAGCAGCTGTGCATGTGTGTGCAAGTAAGCCAGCAGTTCAGAGCAGGCTGTAGGTATGAGCCAGAAGCCAGTCCCCTGCAGCAAAAACAGTTTGTGCATTGTTGTGGCCTTAAAGCTCCCACGAATATATTTATTCTGAAGCATCTATAGCGAGCTGTGAGGCTACAGAGCACTTTGCAAACCACAGAGTAGGAACCTGATGCTGCTGTCCCCAAAAAGCACTATCTCCTACCCTTTACATACGCTGAGGCAGAGAGCAGTGTCTGTGTGGCCGTGGGAGCAGAAAGGGAAGATGGTACCTTTGCAAGTTTGAGAGCTAGAGGGTGTTTTGTGCCTAGCTTGTCCCCTGCCTGTGAATAAAAGACTAACTTTGGACGTTCACTTTTCCTCCTCCAAAAAGTGGAGAGTACTTTGTTAAAGTACTTTTGATAAAGTTTCTTGAGACCCACAGATAGAATTATCCTTTGAAAGAGTCAAGTATTATTACAGTTGGTTCTTTACTAAGATTGCATTCAATGTGGATGAGTGGTCCTCAAGGCATGGCCTGAGATTTTCCTGAGATGCATAAGGAGAGGACAGTGATGGGAAAGACTTACAAGGTGACTGTACCCCATGGCTTGCTGACTTGTGCAGACCATCCCCAAAAGATTCCAACCTCTTCTTCAAAGCCTCCAGAGATGCAGATCCCATGCCCTCCCCAGCCTGACAACAATGTATAAAATGATATGCACAGTCTCTGTCAGACAGAGAGAAGAAGAAAAGCAGGAAGATCAGCTACTGACTGGAAAGATGGTGGGAGCTTTGAGTCTTGCTCACAACCAAAGCTCAACAACCACCAAATCATACAGCCATGCCATGGGCATTGCCAGAGATGTTGATGCCTTTGTTTAAAACCCAAGAAATGCTGAACTCAGTGAGGAGAGATAAAAGTGGATGCATCCCTGCTTGGCCATAGCAGGGACCCACTACGGGCCAAACCCAGTTCTAAGGTCCTGGTGGATTTTCCCATAGGATACCCCTCATTTTACATGTTGACTACAAACCACCTTAGACTCAAAACCAAAAGGTACTGCCAGCACCCAAAGGGATTTTTCTATGCCAAATCTCACAATATACCATTGCTACACGGCTGGTTGCTAGGGTAGAGTTCTTACTGCAGATACCTCGCTGGGTATTGATGTACCACATTAAATAAAAGCCTAGTCAACAGGGTTCCCCTTAAGGGCTGAGGCTGTGCGTGTCTATCCTTTGTGCTCTCTTTGGAAGCTGCCCCAATCCTGCACACAATAAAGTAGCACCCACCAATTTTCAACTCACTGTTTGTATTTTTGAGCACCTTTTTATCTCCTGTAAAAATGTAAAATGAACA
>VWZK01012128.1:0-17223 GCA_013396935.1 Baryphthengus martii
AATATAAGTTATAATATAACTAACAGGGTATGGATAACTTCTGAATTCAGTCTTCTTTCTCTGGTTTTGCTAAACTAAGAACTCCTTGAACCTTCAGGAAAACTTATTCACCCATTATTTCGGACACCCTTTGGCTAAATATTTTCACTGACTCTGTTAAACACCAATGAGCAATATGCTCCACAGCAGTTCTACCTAGAACAAGCAAATCCTGCCAAGGATGGAAAAACAGAAATTGAAGGTACAGGGGTTTAAGCTCTATTTTAGGAAAAAAACTTCCTTATCTTGCTTGAAAAGTGGCCAACTCTAAGCTAAGTGTGCAAATTCAGATGACAACAGATATTATGATGTCACAAAATAATGTAGGTTGAAAGGGATCTCTGGAGGTCATATAGTCCAACCTTCTGGTCAGAAGAGGTACAGCTAGATCAGGTTGCTCAGAGCTTTGCTCTGTCAAATTTTTAATATCTCCAATGATTGAAAGTTTACAAATTCTCTGGGCAGACTTTTTCAGTGCCTGATCACCCCCTAAGTAACTTTGTTTGTTTTTTTTTCTTTTATGTAATCAAAATTTCCCAAATTCCAACTTGTTTATGTTTCTTTTGTCCTATCCCTGCACAATTCTCAGAAAAATGTCTTTTTAGTCTTCTCTATAACCTCTCAAAAGGTAGCTGAAGAAAGTATTACGATCCTTCATCAACATTCTCATCGGGCTGAACAAACTACTCTTGCTCAATTCAGTATCACCTGCAAATCTGCTGAGAGTACCCTCTGTCCCAACATCCAAGTCACAAAAAGGACATGAAGTAAGAATAGCCCTAGTATTCATCCCAGATGGACATCAGCCTCCTCCTGGACTTTGAACCACTGAACATACCCTATGAACCTGGCATCCAGACAATATTCTACCTACTCTGTTATTCATACAACCATAGAATGGTTTGGATTGAAGAGGACCTTTAAACGTCATCTAGTTCAACCTCCTGCAGTGAGCAGGGACATCTTTAACTAGATCTGGCTGCTCAGAGCTCCATTCAGCTGACCTTGAATGTTTCCAGAGATGGGGCTTCCATCACCTCTCTGGGAAACCCGTGTCAGTGTTTCATGACTCTCAATGTAAAAAAAGTCTTCCTTGTATCATCTAAATCAACCCTCCGTTAGTTTAAAACCTTTACCCCTTGTCCTGCTCCTCATCTTTCTAATACTGAAAGGTTGCAACAAGGTCTCCCCAGAGCCTTCCTTTCTCCAGACTGAACAAACCCAACTCTCTCAGCCTTTCTTCACAGGAGAGGTGCTCCAGCCTTCTGATCATTTTTGTGGCCCTCCTCTAGACCTGCTCCAACAGGTTCATGTTCTTCTTGTGCTATGTCCCCTTCCTGGCTATTTCCCTCGCAAGATCTTGCCCACCCCTAGCCTACTGGTGAGGGGACAACGTTGGAAAGACAGCCTTGAAGCCATCTGAGCACTGCTCAGCACTAGTCAAAACACTGGTGTGTTATCAGCACTCCTCTAGCTACCAACACAAAGCATGGCACTAGGAGGGCTGAGGTCTCACCAGAGCAGAGTAGGGGGACAGAATCACCTCCCTCAACCTGATGACCACACTTCTTTTGATGCAGCCCAGGATACAACTGGCCTTCTGGACTACAAGTGCACATCCCCAGCTTTTCATCCACCAACTACTCACATAGTGTTTATGTCTTGCCTATTTTGGCTGTAAGTAATGGCTCTATGACTGTGTAGAAGGTCCTGCTAAAGAAGAAGAAAGCAACAATGGTGATGCACAGGAATTTTTTCCTCTCAGGCCACGAGGTGCTGACTGCCTTAAACTCAGTGACAGCAGAAATACCTCAAGTGAGGCAACAGACCAGGCAGGTGCAAAACCAGACCAAACTTGACATCGTTTTTGCAACCTCAGAAACCCAAAGGAACAGTCACTGTACCTTAAGTGTAAAAGAACTGCAATTATTAAAAAATACATAGTATCTACTGCTAACAGTATCTTTTGTATGTAATTAGAATAAAGCAACAGAAAAAAATTCATAATACATATAAAATCCCCAAAAAATTAATATTATAGGGGAAAAAAATATTAAAAAGCTACTTATTATCAAAAATTTTAACTGGTACCTTGCCACTGAAAAGTGATACCTTTTTAAAAATCATAGCTTATAAACTGAAAGATATATAATCCAATATGAAATTTTCCTTTACATTCTTACCTTTCAAGTTCTTTTGGCTTAAACTTCCACCAAGTGTCTGGCTCTCTGAACATGATTTTGTATTTGAACTGCTGAGCCTGAAGAAAAGAGATGTAAAACAGAACAAGCCACATCATCCATTTCTTAGTCCTATAAAAAAGCACACAACACGTATAGCTCACTGCTTTAAAGCTCGTTTTTGTATTTTTCAAAGCCAATTAAATATTCAGAATTACATACTTTTGTGCAGTGTTTCACTTCCAATTACATAAATGGAGATTTTAAAAAACATGTGCATCTCCTACTGTAAAATTAAATGCGTCTGCCATATTGGACTCCCTGCTCCCCTCGGAAGGGAGCTGCCTACAACTATAATCCTTCTTTTCTTCCTCATGAAGGACAGGAATTGTGATAAGGGCTTTCTGACCCTGGTGAAACCTCAAAAATATTTATTTTTGTCCCCAAGTGCAAGTCAGAATATGACACTGGGTAATACGGTTCCACGTTACACTTCTTTTTGATGCCAGACTTCCTTGTGGAATAACAAGCTAGCCTGAGAAACACCATCTCATTTTAAAACATATACTGTTGCAATGCTGTCATTAACCAGTTTTCTCATAGATCAGACACTAATACTAACCAAAGTAACATAAGGCTTCATTTCCCATGCTTGTATGTTTGTGTTGTCTATTATTATAGGAGAGATTCTCATTTCAAAAGCTTCTTTGGCTGAAAGACACACAAGTACAAAAGAAAGTGATTAATTTCATTATGATAGGGTGGACACATAACATTTTAACTAATTCTCTATTTTATTTTTTTTTTTAAAGTAGATAATCCGTAATGATTAACCACTGTGTAAAGAACTCTTGTCACAGCTTGGTCTGTTTTCAAGGCCCTCTTTTATTTTAGAAATCCCCCCCTCACACGTAAAGCTACTGGGATATGGCAGTATTCCTTGGAATTAACACATTTATGATAACCAAGGAATGAAAATGCAGATGTAAAATGCACCGAGATGACTGATCAATCAGTAAATTAAACTAAAAAAAAACCCTACATGATCACCTTAAAGTGGACTTCTTTGTTGCACACAAAATTCTTGGCTTTATAATAGTCTTAAGATTAGTCCACTCTGTAAACTGCACAAAATATGAAAAATCAAAATAATTATTGTAATTTGAATACATAGTAATGAAATGTTCAGAATCACTAGCTTTGAAATACAGCACCATGTTTGTGTAGCTATGTTATAACACTTCCGAACAATCAAAGTTATCACTGAATTACACACTGCTCGTTAACACATTTCTCCACTGGTTAGAAATTTGACAGCAGAAAAGTGATCATGGTTCAAATTTAGCAAATAAAAGCTTAAAGTCAGTTGGTCTACAGTGAGTTTAGTGGGAAGCACTATAAAGAAATACACTAATTATGGAAAGAAAACAAAACAAACAAAAAGAATACTGTCTTGGTCTTACAATTTTGTTTTTAAATTGCGAAAAATGCAGTGCTAAAGAGAAAAAAAAATAATGAAAAACAGGAAAATCTCTGTGTTCTTTGTATCAAAATCCTCATTATTTATTGTATATATATTTATATTGGCTCATCTCAGAAGAAATACTTCTGGGAGATGGTACAGATTACCACTCCAGAAATAGGACAAAACCCAAAATACGTACCATGATGAAATCTGAGGACAAAACAATCTTTTGACAAGGACACTGGCATTTTTCAATTACACAACACACGACAGTCAGATGAGTTCTGAGTTTGTGCTCATATTCTTGTTCCATATATATTAAAAAATATTTCTATGATGGAGTAAATGCTTGTCCTGTGACACAGGCATTACAAGACGGGCAGCTTTTTAAACAGCACAGAAGCTAATCCCTTATTTATTTCTCACCTCGTTTCCTGTTCCAGTCATGTGCTTCCCCTAAGCAATCAGGATCATAAAGGTATTGTCCATCTTTATAAAAGTAATCATCCGTACTAAGAATGATTCCACCTGGGTTATCTTCAAGCAAAGCCCTGTGAAAGATCAAGAAGTAAATAGCTCTCCCTCCTTCTCCTCCCCAGCTCTGATATCTGCTGCCATACATACATGTAGTTAGTCTCCTCCACAGAAATAAAGTTATGTGAAATGTAAGCAGCAAATTTAGGTCATGGGAGGGTGGGGGAGGGTGTAAAATAAACCTCCAGGCAAATATGATCTATAATAATTTCCCTCCTTTTCCAAAGGCTGAGGATACCTATGGGAAAGAGCTGACAGAGGTTCCCTACAAGTCATTTCAAACTAGAGGGGAGGTACTTTTCCATCCACATCTAGTGATACACTTTCACACACACGTAGTCTTAATTGCACAAAATATTTCAGGTGCCAGCAAAAGAGTCTAAGCTCAATATAGGCTTTTGGAGAGTTAGAAAACAAATCAAGAAATCAATCCAAGAAGCTCCACATGTGCTACTTACATAGAAGAAGTTCAACAGTGGAAGGGGAATTTCTGCCTACAAAAAATGCTGGCATGTTTCTATCCATGTTATTGGAAGGAAACACCCAAAATGAACAGGGATTAGAAGAACGCAGCAGACAACTGCAATGATCCTCTGCTGACAAAAAAATCCTTTGGCCAGTGACAAAAGTTAAAGCTAACCTCTCCTATTTCAATTTCCACAAGAGGTCTGGGAGCTGCAAACAACTTGGCTCCCTGCAATTATTATTACTCATCATGCTGCATGTACCATGTAGCTGGTAATTAGGGTATAAGCGTAACTATTTACAAACGTCAGAAAATTGTCTCTGCTTGCACTAAATCCTGTACACAATTAAGCAATTTCTTTTAGAAGCTCACAATATATATGTTCTACCTTGCCAAATAGGATTTTCCTGATCCTGGAACACCTCTGAGAAGAACAAGTACTTGACCTGTAAGGTGCATCTTTTTTCTCATCATGGTACAAACAGGTGGCTGCTGTGCTCGCAAGAGGTTCAATTTTGAGTTTCTATCTTGATTTTCCCATACCTTCAGAGAAGGGCTGATATCCCAGGCATTTGAAACCACTGGAGAGGAAAAAACAAGTCCTTTTTCCAAAGTTCTACAGTTTGAAACAGGTCTCCACTGCCCTGGACTGACAGCCACAGGAGTTAAAAAGCTGTGACTTCCACTGGATGGATAAAACACAGGAGCCATGAGATTCCAGTGTTGCTGAGGTTGACATGATGGCGTAGAAAAATTTAAGTTATGACCCTGATGAGTTTGCTGAAAATCTGCAGGTTTTGGTGTTTTGAAACTGGATGGTTCAAGAGAGACATAGGCCTCTGGAATAGAAGTGCTCTGGGGGCTGTTAAAAGCAGTCATTACCTCTTGGTGCTGTTCCAGGCACTCTGAATTAGGGCCTCCTATGACATCTACTCCAAGTTCCAGAGGTCTTTGGGAGGACTCACCAGAAGCAGCAGTCACATTTTTTTGATTCAAGACAGCATCTTGTATCTGATCAGAATTTTCATGTGCTATTTCTCCATTCAATTGTTTATAGACTTCTGAAGCTGCATCATGTTGAACATGTATTTCTGACAAATCGCTATCTTCCAATACCTGTGGAAAAGTGGCTGATGCAGCTGGTGAGCTTGTCTGGATGCTCAGCTGACTCACTGTTGGCTGAGAACAATAGAAGTTTTCTAAAACCTCACAATTTGTCTCTGTTTGCTGTGGAAGAAGCTGGACATTGCCACCTGAATCAGATTTTTCCCACTCAGGAAATTCATTAAAGCCATCGTGTTCCACAGAGTGGTTATGTACTATTTGGTCATTTGCAGAATTAGGCAATTCATCACTCAAGCTGTATCTCTGAAAGGCATTTTCTATTAAGGAATCCAATTCTTCAGTCAGCTGCAGATCAGGTGATAGGACCTTTTCTTTTCTTTCTTCAGAATGACTTTGTTCTGCAGTACTTCCCCACATTCTTTCACTTGCAACAGATCTTTGATGATTAACAAAAGCTACTGATGATGGTACCGAATCAAAACCCAAGGTTTTTGAAGGTGCTACTCCTTTGGCATGAGTGGACAGCTCTAGCAGATAATCCATAGCATTTTCTACTGTTGAATAAGGTAAAGAGAATAAAGCATGATCAACTGAATAAATACAAGCAGATGTGAATGCAAACTTTTTTCTTCAATTGGTATTTATCAAAACTAGAGACAACCAAAAATCAGTTATCCATCCACCTTTTAGTACATTTTCTGCAACTCACTTGATGTGTATCTCATTACCTTGATTAGAGGCAAGACAGAACTCAATACAGACATATTGCAAAATAATAATAACCTAGTAAGCAGAGAAATTACTAAGGAAATAGTGTCTAAAAATTATTAAGTTTAACTGGAAAAAAATACCAGAACAGTGTTTAAATGGGTACTTATTTCTAACTTATATAGGCAAATTAGTGTAAAATGAACTGGAAAATATTACTGAGGACTAAAGAGATAAAAGTATGCAAGATATGTTCATTACAGCTAGGCCCAAATGAAAGTGTCATATCTAAAATAGCCTGGAAAATCCAGTATCTGCATTAATTCTTTGTAAAGTCACTAAATGGAGTTGCTTGTCATCAACATGAACAAAATGAAAACCTGGCACAGGTATCATCTGAGCCCTAAAGCTTAGCTTCTGTTTTCCTGAAAGACAGTGTAGCAAAAAGTCTAAGTCCATTAAAGTCCAAAGGTTTCTGCACACATTAAATAAAATTCTCCTTGTCCTTCCATCTTCTCTACTATATGAGAGCAAATTATTCATATGAAAAGATGCTAATATTTCAATTTTTAAACTACTGTTAATAATGCAACACAATAGGGAATTTGGTGTGTTTACTGAATTCTCCAGTAAGCTTCTAGATACATCTGTTACTTTGATAAAGGTAAATCTTAATAAGAGTTCAAAGCACGAATCAGTAATTCCATCAATTTTAAAAGGAACAACAATCATAGCAGTAAACGTGAAGGAGCTATTAAGTTATAAACTCCATGCTATTTAGGTAAAAATGACAATAAAATCAGTCCTTATACTGTCTACCTAGTTTTCATACATATAAAAAAAAATGCCTTGTTTGTAAATATTCTTAGAAAAATGTCAGTTAATCACATCTGATCATATGAATAGATTGATTAAAATATGAATTTATCCCCTGCCAAATAACTCCTCAGATGCTGCTATCCAGCATCTCCTACATTACTTTTATTATAAGTGAATGAACTTGTATATACATTTTCAAAAACACGGGAAGGACTGGGCACAGACAACAAAACAGTCAGGTGGAAATGTAGCTCAGCAGCATACAGGGGAAGAAATACAGTCCAAGGGAGGCTGCAGAGAATTCAACATGACAAACAGAATTTATCCTGCAAAAAAAGTAATCCTCAGTGGAGATGACAAGAGGACACAGCAAAACAGAAAGTAAAACAAAAGCTCACTTCAAGTATTAAAGGAAAAGCAAACACTGCCAGGACCACATACAGTATGTACCATTGTCTTAAAAAAACATTGTGGTCTAGAACCTAAAATACACCTCTGGCAGCAGCAGTTTATTTATCTAGCAGATACGGCACAGAAACTAACTGGAAAAAACAGCTTCTCCTCACAACTCTGCCACTGCCTGCTTTGTATCATAGAACAAGCCACTTAAACTGTACTTCCATTTACGGAGCACACTGCTACTGCAAACTACCAGCCTCGCAGAAATGTTCTCAAACTTGGAGAACCTTGCATAAAAAGAGCTATAAAATTTCAAAATATTATGACTCACCTACTCATTAAAACCTAAACTCACAAATATACTTGCGACAACCACACCAACTTTTCTGGAGTTGCCCTAGTTAAAGAATTGTTCTGTGTATGGCACAGAAGTGTAATGTCAACTACGCATTATTTACCTTTAAAATCACATTCAGATAGAACCATATAAACCACACTAGGATCTAGGTCGGAAAACATCTCTGACATGCTGTTGAAGAGTTCTTCTTTATTGACGCTATACGCTGCTTGTGACACTGAGCGGCTTGGGTCCCCTTGGGATAAAGCAACAGCAGTTCTGTCAGAATTGCCATTCTTCCGAGAAGGGCTCCCACCAGTTTTCCTTCTCCGTGGCATTTTGTTTTCTAAAATCTGTTTGCTTTCTGTTCTAGCTTCTTCATATGAGGCTAACAAGCTCAGAAATCACAAAACAGCTCTCATAACTGGGATATACATAGCAGGAACAGCAGACCTGGAAAAAAAAGAACAGAGAAATTTTAATAAAAAACAAGTCACATGTTCGTGTCTCCTACTTAGATAGCTAAAAGATCAAAAAAATACATAAATATCCAGGAAACCATTTTCTAGAAGGCTGCCTTTCTTATTTTCAAATGGCTGAGAGGTAAATAGCAGCCTTATTTTCCAACTAACTAGATATTGAATCTGTGTCTGGAAGAGAGAACAAATAAAATGGAGTTTAAAGGAAAAATCCAGAAAAGCAAAGGAAACAATGCAAGGCATCCAGCTCATAAATACTCCTCTGCTAACACCTACTGATGACCAGTTAACATGATGGCAAATTAACTCATATTCTGCTAAAACTCACAAGTTTTTGCTCCTCTTTTCAAAGTACTGGAAGATACAACAGACATCTTTAAATATTCCAGAAGTCCTTCACGACTTACCCCCTTAAGAGTAAACAGTTGAGGTTCTTCAATGTTCAAACACTGGCATAGGTTACCCAGGGAGGCTGTGGAGTCTCCAACCATGCAGATCCTCAAAACCTGACTAAACATGGCCCTGAGTATATTTTCTGCACAAGGCTGTGTATCCCACTATGTTCTAGGATGCCTCACTCCAATAATCTAATGAAGCCATACGCTTCGAGTTGCATGAATCTCAATCAGCAAATTCAGTGTGTGTTGCTTCAGGGTTACTGAGGTCTAAAATCTACATTGCAATTAATCACAGAAGGGAAAAGGCGGCAGAAACGAAAAAGACGTTGGTGACCTCAGAACTTACAGGCAGGTCAAAACCTTGGTGACTACCACTACACCCACATATGCTAAGGCAATGCACAGATCCACATTTTGTCCCCTCTCACCATCTAATGTCTTAGTAACAGCATATAAATTGCTAAGCCTATCAAAAAGATAGATCAGTATTGCCTAGGATTGCATTTAAATAAGGTACTTTTCATGGCCAATACCGCAGACAGGTATTTTGACAGAACTGCCTTTGCTCACCACAATATTTTCAATGGAATTCCTGGATAGATTCCTGGGCAGTGTCTTCTGTCGGAATTACCAAGCACAATAAAAAGTATGTAAAAATAGATGCCTGCACACAAAGCACACTGTACTGTACTGCATAACAGGTAACACTACCACGCTCAACTGAAGGGAAAAATTTTCACTTGTTTTTAAGAGCACGCCCTGAACTTTACAGAGGATTTTATCTAAGGATGTGACTTTTCAGATATTCGATTTTTTCTTCTTGAAAATTAGTTTACTGTGAAAGAGGAACTAATTTTGAATAACCTAATAGCCAGAGTTATAGGTCAGCTATATTCATCAGTTCTGGATTACATCATATGAATCAGTCTGCAGTTTGCTGTGGATAAGGGTTTTCTTCTCCCCCTCAAGACAAAAATGGAGTTGTAAAAACGTAATGATTTAGAAGAGCGGAGCTGTGCTGAACACACTGGAAGGGAATTCCAGACAATTAGCCAGCGGCTGCAATACACTGGGAGGTTTGCTAGTCAGTTCTGGGTACCGCTGTTCCACACATCCAATTAGAGCAAACAGCTGTTTCTTTTCAGCACTGATGAAAAACAATTCTCCTGTGACAAGATCTCAACTTCACCTTTAAAAATAAAGGAAAACAAAATCCACAAGCACCTCCTCACTCAGTTCTTCAGAAAGAATCGTCTGACATTAAGTATCTTCTTCTCCCAAGTGCAATTCAACTACCACAAACAAGCATACGTACAAAAATCTGCCCATATGAAAATTACCTTCCAAATTAAGCAATCTTAAAAATAAAAGAGATACCAAGACACCTGCAGTCTCTATAAAATAAGGTCATTTTCAAACCCAACCAACCTAAAAGAGAAAAAGTAGATTTGTCAGGTCAGGGCACATTAACATCAATCTCTTTCTAGCTGGCCAGAGTTTATTTCTGATAGTAAATTTGGGGTTGTTTGTTTTTTTTTCATTTTGGTTTGCTTTTGGGTTTGGGGGGTTTTAAACATTTTTTTTAATTTCAAACAACACAAAACACTTATTATCATTTGAATCTTCTGGCTTTTAAACAACACATACACACATATATACACTGCCATGTTGGAGACTGGAAAAAAACCAAATAGTAACAGCATAGAACTTACATTTTCAGCTTCACTGAGTTGCCTCGCAGTGGGTCTCTTTTCATCTTTCCAAAACCACCACTAATGGTACATTTATTAAAGATCTGATGTTAAAAAGTATAATGCACTCTTCTGTCAGGAAACCATATTTTCAAACACACAAATCAGATGTCAGAAGTGGATGCTCCTTCCTGACAAAGAAATGATCAGAACATAAATTAAATTTGAAGTTTTGCCCACAGACCACATAACTTAAAGCAAAGTTTAACACTGAGCAATACACATAATTGGTTTTGGTAAATCGAGCACAGCTAACATTTTACTGACAAAGTACCCGACATGCCAATTTGAGCTCAAATACAAGTTTTTCTAAGGATATGAATATCTCCTTGATTTCAGCTACTGATTTCTCATCTACAAAAGCTGACTTACATCAGGTAAAGAAATAAATAATGGCAGCAGACTTAGCTAGGAATAAAAGTAAAGTTTCCTCACTTGTCATTCCACTCGGTCCTTCACCACAGTTCTTAACCATCTTGAAAAGGTCTACATATCCATGCTGGTCAACAAAAGATTCATTCCATCATGTGGGGAATTAGGCAAAGAAAACCTAGTACATCAAAATCAGAATATGTTACTTACACCACTAATTTGCAATGCCCTACCAATGCTAAAGCGCTGCACTTCTGTTCACCGAAGCAGCTGCAAACTCCTCATCTGCGGTGCACACACCAAAGAAGTCAGGTCTACACAAAGCCTGACTTAATTCCAGTGTACGTATTAGCCTAGAGCTCACTTTTCTGACAATAGTCTTGTGCTTTCCTTCAAATTAAATTTTTAAAAAGAAAACAAAACCAAACAGAATACAAACTATGAGCATACACACACCTAAACCAGGTTAAAAGTTTGGAACAAATATTCTGTTGCACTCCTATCATGGCAGTTTGATGGCTCAATTACTTTATAGCAATCTTAACAGATGGAGAAGCCTGTCTCCCATTTTGCATCTAACCTCATTCCACTGCTCCAAAACATAAAGAACTGGCATCAAAATATACAGAGCATTTCATATACATGAAAACTTAATGATGAGAATCCAAATTTGGAAAATAAAGCACAGGCTGCAGGTGGAGAATGCTATTCACCCCACTCTCACACATGTGGCTTCACAAAAACCACACCAGGAAACGTTGAAAAGCCATTTAGCAATTTTAAAGAACATTTAATCTCTGAATATAAATTCAGCCTAGCACAGAATGAAAAAGCTGAAGTACACTTGATAACAGTGTAATGCTCCATTACTTCCACTACTCAAATTTACGCTTCCTGAATCAAGCTCTACTAACACGCATTTGAAAATACAAAGGTTATGCCCACATTAGCTCATTTGCCCCTTGAAGTCTCATAAATGGAGCTGAACAATTAAGTATTTAAATATCAACACAAAACAAAAAAGCAGCCAATGAAATCAAACTAAGACCAAATCATTGTACTCTCTAGTTGTTTTTATAAAACAAAAAGCTCTGCTTTTTGGACAACATTTGAGTTCCCTGTCTAAAAAAAACCCCAGAAATTAAAAGAGAGAAGAAAAAAAGGGAAGGTCTTCAAGCAGATTTTTCTCAATAAGCACAAGAGTAGCAAAGGAGACAATCTGGGAGCTTTTTGTGTTCTTCCATTTCTTCCAGCGTTCAGCAACAGAACAAACCACCTGAACACTTTAGTTATTTAATGTGAAAATCTATACCCAGTTAGAGACAAAGCACTTTTAAAAGTACTTCAAGCATCTTTTCTGCTCTTTTCCTTCTCCCACTCAGTGTTATTCTCACTGGTTGTTCCAAGAGCTTTGGCTATTTCAACAGTTTTAACAAAGGTCTTCTTTTTCATGTTAAATTCTGTCCAAGTGCAAGACATACATCTCAATTCATTTGCTTTACATAATTTGCTCTGCTGGGAGGGTGTTCCACTTGTGTGATTTTTTTTAAGCCCTGTGTATGGATGGCCTGGACCAGAGACAGACTACTTTGAGCATCTTACAGCTGCAAAAAATAAACCTTGTTTTGTGTACAAAACAAAAACATCAACTATACTTAAAGTTCAAGAGTACAAAATCAGCACAAACTCATCCAAATGAGATGCTTAGGCAGTAAACACAACTTTCAGGAAGAGCAGAGCCCTGTTCGATAAGGCAGCCTCAAAAGCTCTTCTCCACATGCCACACCACGAGGAGAAGTCAACCTGCAGCGGCAGCCAGCTGGTGTTTGACAGGAGACAGAAACTGTCCAGCTGCTCATTACACAGTTTCCTTTCAAGCTGAGAAGCTCCTCTTGCTAGAAGCCCTCTGTACAGGTGTGCACAAGCTCTCAGAAAGGCGCTCTCTCAAAGACAGGTTATCTCCTGCTGGGTGCACATGATTAAAGTAGTGAAGAAGGGGGAGGAGAGCCACCAGTGAGCACATTCTCCAGCACCGGGTCTGCTTGGTAAGAACTACTTTACTACTCAATTTCCTTCTGTTGCGTGCTGAAGGTCAAAGCTTGGGACATGGCAAAAAAAACCCAAGTGGATGGNTGTCAAGTTGGAGGAAAGAAAAAAAAAAAAAAAAAAAAAAAAAAGGCCTTGGGATTATGGAGTGCCCAGAGAAGGTACAAAAACCAACAAGCAGTTGTTTTCCTTATTTAGGTGGAGAGGGTGGTTGCTTGGCTAAGGCTTTTTTTTTTCTTTTTCTTTTTCCTTTTCAGAAAATAAGATTATCTGCAAAACATCTTTCCAGCCCTAAGAGAGCTTATATATATGAGATTCTTATATAGCTTCCATCCATCTTTCTTTGTTAGCCTCCCATACAGCTCACAGCCCTGCTCAAGCATGCTCAAGTAAGTGTCACTATGGCCTATGTCAAACTCAGCTTTCAGGGGAGATCTTCCAATGAGGCAGAACACTCAGGCTACCTGGGCTGTCCCCAGGGAAGACTCCAGATATACTGGCTGCTTTGTTGTCATCTGTGCCTGGCCCCCAGACCAATGTAACAGGCTGCAATGAAGGACACCAGACATGGTTATGGTAGTACTTCTGCAGTTCCACACCTGCAACCAGTACTACTGTTTAAGATTGTGATCTGGCTCCACATTACAAAACAGCAAGAAAGAGGTATTTAGAAAGAAAAAAAGAGAACTCCTGCCAGATGGAGCTGTTACTTGTCCACATCATGTTTCAGGAGACTCCGTCCAAAAGTCAGGTTGAAGGGCAGTGAATAAAAGTAACACGTGTCTGCAGAATTACAGTTGCTCAGCACAACAGAATTTCCTTTCACATCTTCTCTGGATGAAGATTTATATCCGTCTCTGAAAAGCCTTCATACGACACAGGAGTGACTGCATCTGTAATTCAAGACTTGGTGCCTCTCCAAGTTGCTGCAATATTTTATAAATTGCAACTCCAGCAATACTAAGAAGCTACAATACAGTCTAATAGTCTAATGCACAAAATATTTGATGCTGATAAAAAAAAGAAAATATAGCAGTCAGGATTGGCAATAAATGCAAATGATACTTCCCCAAACCTTGGCTTCCTTAAGCTGTTGATGCAAATGAAGAGAGGCTTACTTTTTCCTTATAGATGATGCCACAACTCTTAACGGGAACAAAGGGAAGTGGCTATCAAAGACTCAGACTCCAGACCATACGTTTTCAGACCTATGCAGACAACTAACAGTGCTTCTGCAGTGTGACCAGGTCTTAGTTCTGGTGCTTCCACATAAAAAGGCTTCTCAGCTCCATGTCCCTCCCTGGTGTGTGATACACAGAACAACTTCCTCAAGTATAATCTCTTCCTACCTGAAGGTCTGCTTAAGACCCTCAAGTCTGTGACACATACAGCACTGCACTCTGGTGATCCCCTGTTGCGACTTCACTAACAGCCTCTTACAGCTTTCAGTTCTGTGACTCAATGAGGGTTTGTTGCACGCTGGGACAAGGCTGAAGCACAAAAAGTTTTTGAACTTTAGCATGGGTGCAAATACAGAAACAAAAGATGCATTCAGGTTTGCAGAAAACACTTGAAAGAAGAAGAGACTGATGAGAAGATCATGACTGCCAGAGCATCAGCACAACTCAGATTTTTCACCAAGGTGTTAACTATTAACCAGTGACCTCAGAACAGCAGAGGCCACATCAGGAAGCTGAAGACTCGGCCTGGAAAGACATAAAACTGTATGTGACTTTTGTTGGTGGTCCACACACAAGAAGAACAGGAGAACCCCTCCAGAATTTCTGAAACAGGAACATACTATAGTGACACATAATACACTTGGCCAAGTCACACTGATTCACGTTGCATCATACAATTGCAACTTAAAAAAAGGAAGCAAGAAACCAAACCACATGGAGAAAGCAAGACAGGACTGAGAATACCTTATTCAAGCAGACTTCCTAAATATTTTCTGGGGAGAAAAAAATAAAATCACATACCAAGTCCTAGGTCTGTGTAATGTAGTTTCCAGCCTATCAGGGCAATTATATCTGCTTCATATGTTCCAATGCACTTCCACTGCTGAAGTTACCAGGCCAGCTGAACATTGCACAAACACAGCCATTAAAAAGATAAAAACTATTTTCATCTTAATGTAAACCACAGATAGATGACCTCATCCTGATCCAAGTACAATCAACAAAAAGCTTATGGCCTACAAATAACTGTCATTACTTACTTGACAGACTTAAACCTGTCGTTTACCTTCTGAAAGTAGTTCAAATGAGTTCACCCTATGTGACTGCAAAAACCATCAGCCAGCTCCATTTAAATAGTTTTATATGGTGGCTTGAGTTATCACAGGCAATTTTTGAGATGGAACAGAGATCGGTTATATAAGCCAACACACTGGTAGATCAAAAATCCCCAGTGGAGTCTTGAGCAGAAACAGCTGGAAAACTTAACTTCTCCCATAAAGACTGCTGGATTCAGGAGAAGATATCAATATACGGCCCTAATTCTGAGAGACAGTCCAACTGACAGCTAATTAACACCCTACTGACATTTTTATAAAAGCAGAACCTCTGTAAGAAAAATAAATGCAGCAACTTCCTAAAACTCAAAGATTAGTAATTTAGGAACTTTTACCAGAGCTAAATTCACATGCAGAACACTATTTAAAATAATAATTAGATTACATCAGCCATTTAGCACAGACAGAAGATCAGTACACAGGTAGGAGTGAAAGACAAGAGTCCATGCAACATCTCAGAGCTACAAATCCCCCCAAAGTCCCTATTACAATGTACTTATACACCAACTCAAGACAACATAATTCTCTTCTGTAAAATGGAAAAGGTCACAGGTAACAATCCACCTATACAATAAAAATGAAATAGCTGTTAGGTACACCATGGATGTTTGCTAACACTCTGCCCTAGGTTAACATTTTTGTCCTGTACTACTGCATGTTCACATTGCTAAGAATGCGAGAACCTCACTAAGAACCTTGCTTCCAGCTGAACTGCACTAATGTTAACAGAGGGAGAGTTATTTTTAAAAAGTGTAAAGACCACCACAAAAAAATGAAGGCAACTCCTGAGCTAAAAGCAAAACAAAACCAAAACACAACAGGCAAAAGCCTGAAAAGAAGAAATTAAAGGATTTTTAAGACATGTTTTGATGCTGTTCCATTTCCTTCACAAGCTCTTCACATAATCTATAGAAACACAAACTATTTCAGCTTGAAAGTTCTGCAAACACATGACAAGCCCTGTCTTAGTCATGGTGATTGTACCCAGATGAATCAGGCCTAAAAACTCTCATGCTTATGAAGGTATACCATACTTAATTTTTTTCTGGCCTTCTGCAATTTGCTTCAGGTTTATATCTAAACTTTTGGTTCTCCAATCACATCCCCAGACTAAGGCTTTTATTCCAGTGAAGGTGAAATGGATGAACCACCTGATTATCGTCTCTGTTTCTCTGCTTTACCTGAAATAGCCAAAATACTTCTGGAGGCTTTTTGCTTGGATACTCTAAGAATCATTCTAATCTTTTCCACTGCTAGGTCCTACTGAAAGACTTGAGAGGCATACTAAACTTTGGCGAGATGCTGTATAAAAACCTTTTAAATGTCTCTTAAGAGTCAAACTGTTCTTAGTCATTTAGAACAAGATCTAAAATAATATTTTTTTTCTTCTCCTTTTAAGTCAGGTTCCTATGAAGCCCCACAGACCTTGTAGCGCTTGATCAGCAAAAGTGCAGATCGTGTCCAAAGCACAAAGGAATACTACACTACAAAGTACACAAATAACCACACGATAAACATATTTCAGCCGTTCAAAACGAACAATCCCTTAAAGTACTACAAAACTTTTGGTTTCATTTTTCACGGTGTGAATTTCTCTTGAAGGGCTCTACTCTTTACGAGATGCTTTTAAAGTTCACGGGCTCTTCACAGTGTTTGTTCGGGACAGACGGGCGAAGCGCTTCCACCGACATTACAGAGGCCAGCGCCACCACCCAGGCCACAGCTGTCGGCACGGCAGGGCAGGCCGCGGCCCTCCCCGGGGCTGCCGGCCGCAGAAAGCAAGTGTTTGTAAAAGGAACGCCGCGCACCCTGAGCACGCTTACAGGGCGACGGGTGAGGGAGAGCCACCGGAGGGCAGGCAGCCGGCAC
>VWZK01012128.1:17299-33375 GCA_013396935.1 Baryphthengus martii
CCCCGAGCCGCGGGTCCCGCAGGAAGGCCGCTCGGCCGCCACGCTGAGGCCGCCTCTTGGCCCTGTCCTGCCCAGGGGCCTACCTACCGATAGCGACAACGCTCCCCCGGCCCCAGCACCTTCCCCACGCAGGAGCTCCTTGGGGCGAAACCCTGGACTCATTGCCGAGCCCCCGGCTAGCGGGCGGGCCCGGCGCGCAGCACCCGCCCCCCTGCCTNAGCGGCCGCTCCCGGCCCCGGGTGACTCGGGCGACCCGGGCTGTTGGGGAGGGAGGCCAGTAGCTGGCGGGGCGCATCCTATCGGGTGTTCGGGCCTGTGGCGAAGGCACTCACAAAACGGGCATCAGTAGCTACCCAAAGTGCGAATTTATTGCGACCAAAATTATTCGGCACTCCAACAGACCAAAGTAAATCACAAGTTCGGGTGCCAGGTGGGAATATACCACTACACAGCTAATTTCTGACTTTTAGGAATATTCTCTTTAGAAAGATGAGCCAAAACGTGCAGACATTCATAAAAGAGAGAAACCTCCTCAAGGGTACCGAGATAGGGGAGTCACTCACCCAAAGGGAGGCGAGGGCTCACTCAACAATATACACATAAATCTATATATCCAAAAGAAATAACCAAAAGGGGGTGATGGGAGGTGATGTGGTGTGAGGGCTCACTCAATTCCAGGAGGTTTCCTTGGCTGGCATCCTAGTCCAGGGGGAGGGTCCACAATTGCAAAGCCCACTTGCTCCGAAGGAGGCAGCTCAAAGTGGGCTCTCCAGCAGGGTTCCATTACATCCTAGTCGAGCACGCACTGAGGTCATTCCCATGAGCTGAGGAAAGCACATGGCAAAGTCAGGCCAAGGACCAGGGCCCAGAGGCACCCAGACGACCTTTGGAAGGTCCTTGGCAAGCCCCAATCTGTGTCAGGGCGGCTGCATCTGCCACACAGGTGGTTGACCGCACCTGCCCGCTGCCTTGCGTTGGGGTCGCTTCAGAAGGAAGAGGAAGAAAAGCTCGGGAGGGAGGTTGGAAAGGTTGCCATCTACTCCAGCTAAGAGCCGGCAGGAGTCAATGCTGAATAGCTCTCCCGCCACCTTATCAAATGGTTACCGATAAAACCTGACCGCCAGTACAGCTTCACATGTTCACCCTCTGCTCTGCTGGTGTGGGAAAGAGCAGGCCTTGTCGCCGCTTACCGCGCACACGTGTGTTCAGCAAGCAACTGGAGATTGCAGAGGTGGAGAAGAGTACAGTGACATCTGTTAGCCATGTAGTGACAGGTTTCCAATTTGTAACAAAAAGCTTACTTCCTGCTGCCGCTGCTCTGTTTTACTAGGCAACATCTAACATCGCAGCAGAAGAGAAAGCTACATCCCAGAATGATGCAGGTATCTGAAGTTTGGATTTATTAACACAAGAAAAGGGACAAAGCTCATAAAATAAATAATAAAATAATTTAAAAAAATAACAACAACAAAAAAAACAACAAAAATAAACCAACACTCAAGATGAGGTTCTACTGGGAAACTTTCTATAATTTTATACAAGTTTGTTGACCTGAGAAATTTCACAGACAACAAAAGGGCATTAAAATACAATTGGAAAATTACTAATTTAAGTTTTCCCATTACTGATTTCTAAGAACAGGATTTCATTACCTTGTCAGCCTTGTCAGCTCTGTCTCCCTGCCTGCCTCTGCCAAGTGGTCGCCACTTCTTCAAGCTTGTTCATCTGATTCCGAGGAGATGGGTGCCTTCCCGCACTCCATTGTCTTGAGATACCTCCCTGACATCTGTATTCAGCCGCTTCCCATCAGGGCACAATGCCTTTGGAGGACTTCGGCTGGAGGCGTCCCACTGTGATCTTCCTTGGGAACCGAAGCAAGTACACTCCTGTGAAAGGCGAGAAGCATTTTTCCCTTGAGGGCAGTAAGGTTTTCTCCAAGACCGAAGGTCCGTCACATTGTTATTCATCCCATTCAAGGGCAAGGTGGCATCCCCGAGCCTCATTTGTCCTTCATTTTCCTTCAAAGAGGGAAATGAGAAGCGGCCTGCAGCAGATTACTAAAGGGATGCTTAGTTAGCACCTAATCTTACCTCTTTGCAAGAAAGACCACAGCTGCTTCTTTCTGGGGCACAGAGACTCTCTCTGCCACCAGGACCGACCTGTTTTGCATAGTTTTAATGCCAATAAAGAATAAGCAAGTGCAAAAATAATAGCTGATTATACACTGGTAGCTCACTATAGTTGTCTTATGAAAACTGCGGGAAAGTGCTCAGAGTAATTTCACTAGAGCTTGTGGGGATCACAGTCCCAAAGTGCTGCCTATTTGGTAGCACTGCACAGAAAGGAAAATAGGTTTTACTTGTAGGAGTGTACAGATTTTGCAATAAAAGTAATGTTAGAAATTTTGAAATTAGTATTCAAAGCAGTTAATGTTTTAGGAATCAATTTAGGCATTGCCTGTCGTTTTGCTATTTCAGTGTTTATCTTGTAGTTGCATGGCGTGCTGTATTTAAATAAACAAGGACACATCTACATTTCTAATACAAAAAATACAAAATAGGTAAAGCCTATACATACTACTCTACATGATGTGCTGCTAAGTTTCAAAAAAAAAGAGGATGTCTCATGTTGCCATGACTCATAAAAGAAAAATAAATAAATATTTAATAAACTGATATGGTACATGCCCAAAAATCTGGAGGAAAACCCTTGATCAGAATTTGAGTTTGCGTGTGGTGGCAAGTGATGGTTTTCATGCAGGTGCCAGGAACTGTTTCCTTACTTCATGTGTTCGGTGCCTGGACAAGTATCAGAAACAAAATCCTTTTTCTTATAAGGGTGTGATGCTGGTAATGTGTTAATCATATGTTTGGAAAAATAGGTCATGTAAATTCCAGTCTAATGACTGTGTCTATATATTTTTAAGGCTGCCAAAAAAAGAGGAAGAGAGAGGTTTTTTAGTACACTTGAGTCTGATAGCCTCCATTAAATTGCATTGCTAGTGGGGTGTTGCTGCTGGCACTTAATACATGAAACTATGTTGTTCTTTGCCAGTTGTATGTATTACAGTATTTGACACCACGAAAATGCCAGACTAATTTGGGTACTGGCAGATCTCTCACTACCACAGTTAACACTAAATAGGAAGGGGTTTGCTATCTAGATAATTATAATGACTGTAATAACATTTTTCTTCAAGTATGTGTGTGCTTTTCTTTATATTTTTTTACACAACTTTCTCAAACATAACACAATAACGGTCTAATATCTGCTATTGTTTTGTTTGGGCTTGTGGGTTTTTTCCATTCTTTTGTCTCCTCTTGTATCTACAGTTGGCTTGGTTTTACTTGGAGTGGCTTGAACATACAGCATGTAATCTGTGCTGTTTGGCTCAAGTGTTTCATCTGATCTTCACTGAATGCTTTAGCAAAAGATTTTCCATTTCAGTTTCTACAATGCTGCCTTCTCAAAGTAAAAATACTTTACTCTGTGCTTATAACTCACATTGAAATAAAGAAATTGAAATTAACAGAGTTGGGCTATAAACACAAGGAAAAGTCAGTTCCTTTTAATGTTTCTGATTATATACAGCCTAAGTCTACTCAGCAAAACGTCTTTGAGTGTCTAGAGTTAAAAAAGATTTAGATTTTGATTTGCATGAACAACTTGCTGTTAAACTTTTGGTCTGATGAACAAATGTCAAACAAATGTTTCTGGAGTGGTGAGAAAGACATGTTTAGCTTTGTCAGTTTTAAAGACTTATTTTTACTTACAATAACACCTTGAATATACCATAATAAATACTGTAGGTAAATTTCTGAGAAATTAGGGTGCATTAAAAATTCATGTCTGCCTGCAGTAAATCTGAGATGAGATCTCTTTCCAGGAACTTAAGGTATAGTTTTTATCATTATTCAGAATTTTACTTTGGATCATTAACATACACAATCAAAGTCCCAAATTACTGTGGGTTTTTCCATCCTTCAGATAGGGGAGCCGAGAAGAGCCCTCAACAAGTTCCTGTGGAAAACATTTTCATGGAAGTTGATTCAGTAACTCTACACTATAACCTCTCCTCTTTCTAACAAGCCTTCCACATTCTGTTGCCAGCCTTAGGTTTTATTTACCATTGAGGGAAATAAAAAATGTTAGCTTTTCTCCCTCCCTCCCCCCTTTTTTTTAAAAAAAATTGGATTTACCTTAATGATTTCAGATGTTTGATTTGGCTTCTTGGAATGTCTGTGTCTCCAATTAATATTACTTTATCCATGACCTTGGAGTTTGTGTTCCCACAACACAAAGGGGGAGGATAGAAGTTTTATAAAAATAAATGTTTGCAGAAGAAGTCACATAACTGTCTCTTTTCCTCCACCTATTTCCAGATTTAAGTCAAATGTATAGTGAATTGTGGTGGTTTATCTCCATAAGGGAACTCCACATCTGGTTTCTAGACTTAAAGTACATTGACCTTCTTTTCTATATATCTATCACTTATGTAGATAACTGTAGAAACAGGTTGGCATTATTTTAAGTGGGGAAGAAATAGATCATGGAGCAATTCTTGCCCCACTGAAGACAATAGCAAAAATTCTGCTGGTTTCAATAGGATCACATTTTTAGGTGAGCAGGTCTCACTAATTCCAGCATTACCACTAATGAATTGAGAAGTTACTTAACAAATCAGCACTTTGATTCACCTACCCATCACTAAACTATCAAAAGAGTTTATAAGGTTACTACTGAACATTAACAGTTGTGAATTTTCAAATTCTTGTTTAAAGGCATTCTAAAGCAGCATATTACTAGTCATCATTTAAAGTACTTGTACTTTAATGAGATACTCCAGATATACTGCAGAACAGAAACAAAATTTGCTTATCATACCTGATACTCTGAACAGCACCAGAATATATGCTCTACAAAGATGCTTGGGATTTTGGAAAGCAGATGCAGAGAGATGATGACATCTGTAATCCAAGAAATAAAGAATTATACTTAATTGTATCTTCGCTACAGCAAAGAATGAGGTCATGTTTGTGTGGCTGACAGAAGCCTCACTGCTACAAAGCCCTTTTGAATTTGGAATCAGCTCACACTTCAGATTTGATTTGTGGTGAATGTGACTCCTGTATTGGATGCTCTCTGCTATGCTGTTTTTATCAATCTGATGTGTCAGATTTCATGGATATCAAAAATCCATCCTGATCCATTTAAAATGCAGAAAGGGAAAACAAGCGATGCTTAATACGCCTCCTTGGCACTTAACAAAAAGTAATAAGCTGACTTTCATAGGGGCCTTAATTCCAAGTATAGATACTATCCAGACCTTGGTATTTTACAAAATCTTCTGCTACCATGACTCAATGGCTTCAAAATTCTATGATATACAAGTATCTTGCAGGTATCCTGCTTAGTGTGAATTCTCCTCACTCACCATTTATTACACCAAAGCTGATTACCTACAGCAACCCTTGTGCTTCACCTCTGTCCCAAGTGTCTGCAAATTACTGCAGCTGCTTATAAAAATAAATTAGGAACATTGTTTGTGGTCTAAACCCACTAGAACTTATTTATGAATTAAATTTCACTAACTAGTTTCTAAACTTGAACAACTTGTACACTGCATGTTTTATGCTGAAACAAGAGGCCCAAGAGA
This sequence comes from Baryphthengus martii, assembly GCA_013396935.1. Lineage (NCBI taxonomy): Eukaryota > Metazoa > Chordata > Aves > Coraciiformes > Momotidae > Baryphthengus > Baryphthengus martii. Next base: position 22,956 of record VWZK01012128.1, read on the forward strand.
TGGGGGAAGGGAGCAGGGAGTGATGTGTATTTAAAAACAGCAGTGTAGACTTTTTTTTTTGTAAGGAAATCCTTTGTTCGGTGTGTCTTTCCTTGTAACTGTCACATCATGGAACCTAATTATTTAGATAGGAAACCGACTCCATGGCTATTTGGTTGCTGCTGAATGGAGAATGAAGCTGCCTTTTGCTTTCCTGTAAATTCTGACTTCCCCACCCCCTTTAAAATCCACCTATCACTTCTACTTTTTAACATTTCACACCCTCTGTCACTGAAATGGGGCCACATTCTTTCCCAGTGAATAACACTATCAACAAAAGAAACTCAAATTTAGAAAGCTGCGGGCAGCTAAGGACCACCTTACCAATTCAGAGACATAAACCAAGAGTCTCCCCTTGTAACTGGACAGTCTACAGTTTATTTGAGGACTAGGTAAAAATTAGTTAGTTCAGACCTGCCAAATTCATGCCAATTCCAAGTCCAGAGAACAAGGGAGTCAGATCTTAAGACTCCACTCCACCCTACTCTAGCTCATGATACTCAGATTGGTATCTGTAACCAGATTTAGCTCGCACATGCAATTCAGAATGGAGAAGAGGTGGTGAAATTTAGACCTGGGCCCAGCTGTAATAGATAACTTAGTCAAACAAACAAACAAACAAACCTCAACAAAGAAAACAACTGATACAACCAGCATAAAAATATGCTCAAGCTTTCTTTACATACATGATCAAACACTGAACTCTTTCAATTACTTTATTCTGCTGTTTATAATCCCCAGAATCTGGAAGAAAGAACACACTAGTTTACAAGAACATTGAAACATGATTAGCTTAAATTTTCCATGTAGTTCTTCAGTTTCTGAGCTATAACTTCTTCTGTGCAGTGGTGATGGTTAGGAGAGAACAATGCATAGCTCAAAACCAAGTAAGAATGTTATTCTTACATCAGCGTTCGTTATGAACATGCTTATTTTCCACGTTCAAAAAATAAACTATACAAACTACACAGTACTGAAAGAGTAGAAAGTAAAAGTGTTAAATACTCAGCAGAACCAATTGCCAGTTTCCTCCTCATCCATACACATGCTGGTAATCATTTTCCTCAGCAGCATTATGCATTTTGTGACTAATGAGTCTTAAAGGCAAATGTTTTGGGACTCTTTTAATTGTTGCTGGTTATACATCTCTGCTGGTTATACTTTTCAAATTCAGCAGCGATAAAAGGTACATACAAATAAATCTCTATCCAGATTACGTTTAAGCACTTCCACAATTTAAGCTTGTTTCAGTTACCTGACAACACTCTACACTGTCAGGTTCACCCCTTTGTGGATGGCAGGTTATGTCACTGCCAAGCGCGACTGCGGCCACTGTCACACGTATGTTCTTCCCCAAGCTCAGCAAGAAGACATTTGCTAACCACGGCAGCATCAAAACAGCATACAGAAAAAAATGCCCCCAATATATTTAGATGTATATCTCCAGCTGACCTGGAACTCCCCTTCAGGGAGCAAACAGGGGGCAAAGGAAATCCGTAATAATCTCCTTTTAAAATTTGAATTTTAACAATATGCTCTGAATTTTTTAAATCTTCTTGCAAGTTTGTTCAGCTAGTTTCCAAAAATACTATTTTTGTAGTTTCCAAATATACAAAACTAAAATTGAATTCAAAAGAAGCCTTTACATTAATATGAAGTTCTTACCCCCTGGAGAAGAGAAAACTGTGAGGAGGCCTTCTTGTGGCCTTCCAGTATCTGAAGGGGGCCTACAGGGACGCTGGGGAGCGACTTTTTAGGATGTCAGGTAGTGATAGGTCTAGGGGGAATGGATCCAAACTAAAGGAGGGTAGGCGTTACTAGTTTTAAGATATATAACAGAATATTTAGTCATGTTGTTCTCGGGATATGGCTTCTACAGTTCAGCTTGAAGTTGGCAAAATCGTACTTACTGGTCACAAATAATGGCATTTAAAACATACTTGCAATTCACTAAGGGCGGTTTATTTTGCTCTCTGCACTTTTTGTTTGCTCATGTGAAATTCCCCAATGCTTGGCCAGCTGTAGATTTTCTCCCGTATGTGTTCATCTTTGCTTCTTCCCATTTCTGCTGTTCATTCTTACCTTTTCTCGTGTTCCCTCTTCTCATATCCGGCCATGGGCCAAGGGACAAACATTTCAGAAAGAAGCACAAACACCAAAATAAGTAAGACAGACTAAATACTACTGCAAAATTGCCCACGTTCAGGAAACTATAAAGCCTTTTGTTTTTTTTTTTTAATTCATAGATTATGTCAGCATTTGCATACCTCCTTTAGTGTTATTTCTTACTTGCTACTTCCTTAGGGGGGTTAAGGATTTATTGCTAGATAAAAAAATTTCTTTCATGGAAGTAACATTGTTCTGTTTTCTCTCACTATATTCAGAAAAGCTTCTTTTACTATGAAGTTATGTGAGAGAGCATAGTTCAAGTTTTTGCAGCAAGGATACAAACCTAACAGAGTGCATCCAGGCAGTGTCAAGCTAAACAATACTGAAAATTGACAAAAAACTGTTTCACTCAAGGTTTCTTCTGCATGTGCTGGAGTAGAGGTGACTGCTGAGCAGATCTTGAAGTAAGTTTAAAAAAGTATTGATTAAATATGTATCAATAGCATTCCATAACCAAAACGTGAGTACCATCTAAAGTAGTGCTTTAAATGTTCACATGCTGGCTAAAAGTCTTTGCCTTTTTAATGGTCTCAGATAAAAGAAATTTTAGCATGTGCTTCCTTGAAAATTTAAATGATTAGGTATAAGTATGCAGTGTCTGGCAATAAAAAAACAGTAGAGATGTACTTAAAAAAGCAAGTGTTTATGTGCTTGATAGAGTGTAGTTATAGCATATTAGACAGAGTACACATGAGCTGCCTTGACAAATTCAGAGAGGAGGATATAAATAGTGGTATTAGAGGTTGGTGTAATTGCAATGGATACATATCAGTCTACTTTACAAACAGTAATCCCTCTGCTAGCACTTAATACCATCACCTTCAGCGATCACTCTACCATCATGGACTGTTTTATATTCCATCATGGAGAATTTTTTCTTTAGAAATCTGACTATTGTGAACATAGCTTTTGTACTGACCAAGAATTCCTGTTTGTCAATGCTCTTCTCTTTTTTGTGTTTGCTCTTGTCTTGTCTAGCCTACTACTGGCTTTGTCTACTCAATACCTGATATTCTGTCCTTTCTTTAGACACCAGTTCATTGTCTGCTTTGTTAAATACCCATTCAAGTACTGGCTCAAATAACCTTAGTTGCCTTCCTAGCTGACACATATCCTGAATTTAGGAAGATTTTCTTCCACCAATACTCAGTACTCCCTGCTGCTGGATCACCCTGTTGTCAGTGTGCTGTCATGCTGGCTGATGACCTGCATAGATGCAAACATAAGTAAATTAACTAATGTTGAATCATAAGGATGAAGTGACTGGAGCTGCACAATCCAAAGTAGTAATTTTATTTTGTAAATTCAAATGTATATTGTTTTTACAAAGGTTTGAAATTCCAACTTTTATATTCAAGTTCCCAAGCAGTGTAGTGGTGTAACGTTTTAATGATTATCCCTGCAAGCTGTTCACAAAACACATTGGTTGAACCATCATTACTTGCTTTCCTAGCAGCATAAACCTACATGATCGATATAATTCCTGACTTTGTTCAAAGGCAAACTGTAATGATTCTATTGCTTATAGTCATACCCAAACACTCTGATACCTCCCCAAGTTTGATAAATGCAGTCCCTCTTTAAACCTCTGAATAGTACCCCACATACCTACCCATCATCCTGAAATGACCCCATCATTACAGTACACCTCTGAGACTGCACATCCATTCATCAAACTTCTTTTTTTGACCATAATGGTAAATTCCAAGTTCATATTCATTTGTAAAGTTTCCTATCATCCTTTTCTTTACAGTGTGCAGCAGATACAGCATCTGTGAAAAAATCCAGAACAGCAGCATCACAAATACAATCAATACTTTTCACAAAAGACCCTCTTAATTGGAACTTGTTAGTATCACACATGTTCTCATTTTTTAATAGACCACAGGACAGTTCTCATCTAATGGAGCAGAGGGAGAGACTCTGCTCATACTGTCTTCCCTCCAGTAGGTAGCTGCCACAGGCTTATAAATAACCAAACTTTCCCAGTTTTCTCAGTGGTATTTCCTCTAAGCAGTCTCATACACTCAGAAATTCTCCAAATCTGAATTGTTATTTGAAAAAATACCAAGTGAACATAAAGAGCCATACACTACTATTACAACTACAGGTACCTGCAGATTTTCTTGCAGCCTGTCTGGGGGAAAAAAAACCAAAAATCTGAGGACTTTACAGAATTGAAAAGTGGAATTTGAAATGGACTCCTTTTAATTGACCTTCAGCTGATGACGTAATGCTCTTTGTCACAATGGCTGCTGTGCAGCAAGTATTAGAAAACCAATAAATGGCTAATGAAAAATATAGGCTATTCTTGAATGTGCCATAAATAAAATAATTTTACTTAATAAAAATTTAATATAAACTAACTTCATGCTTAATGGTCTAATTATGGAGAATGTTAATAAATTCAGCTACCTGTGATCAAATGTATCCAATCAGAATCTGTCCAATAGAAACTGGAAAAAAATGGAAGAACAGCTGATCCATTCATAGTTCTCCTCAAAAAAGCCTGAAAAAAACCCATTTTGCCTCAAAAAGTACAAACACTTGACTGGTAAAATGCTTATTTTTTTTGCTGTAGCAACTTATAACTGTGAACTCTGATAAATTATTGACAGCAACAGGAAGAAAATTTAAGCTTTTGAGATGTGGTGCAAGTGAAGATCCTTGCCTATCTCCTGGGCAGAAAAGATGATAAATGCTCATATTAAATATATTATTGGAGAAAAGTAGACTTGGTTTGCAGAAATGAATAGGTGTAAATGTATGTGCTTTAGACACATCAGGAGTAGAGATGGAAATAACCTTGAGAATGTAATTATGGAGTATGAATGGCAACGAGTCATCATAATAGAGAGCAGTTAGAAAGGAGGTGGATAAATGGCGTGCAGTAGGCTGCTGTGACTTCAGTTTCTGAATGCTCAAAGCTAGCAACGGATCAAGGAGGCTTCTAAAAATTCTCCTATGAAATCACCAATATGCAGGTGCCAATAAATTCATTTTACTTCAGTTGCAAGCAAAGGAAACCAGTGCAGTTGCTCTGTCAATACGGTATTTTATAAATTACAAGTGTATGCATAAGCATATACTTTTTCACAGTGACTTAAATATATTCACAATGACAATCTCTGTCATTTCTGAACGTGCTTTGATACCACCGAAGTCTGGTGGAAGGTACAACTGCCCTAACTCCAAGCATGACTCAGAATAAGGACATTTTCAGACAGCACGGGAGAAAGCCCCCCCTTACTAAAACCAGTGCAAAGTAACATTTAGACAGATTATAGCACAGGATCCGTTTCAAAGGAGTTTATCATCCAGACAGTATTTGGTCCTCCCCTTTATTCAGCACTGGTGGTAGTCCATGAAAAGTGGGCAAGGAGTTGTGTGACTCTTTTCCGAGGAAGTCCTTTGTGTCTCCAGATGGTTGTCTTCAAGAGATAATACACACAAGTTCTCCTTCACCCTTTTATGGATTTGCTTTGTCAATGTAGATCAGGGGAAACACTTGTAAGTCCCTGTTTCCAGGACAAAACACACTTCTTGGTGTATTCTTACGTGAGAGTAATTTCACTGCAAATACCCTCTGAAATGGGATATCTTTTGGAGCTCTTTCGTTATGACCACCCACATCGTGAAGAAACCACCTTTGACTCAGGTGAGTGTAAACCACTATTCAATTTACAGCAGATGTAAAAAACATCAATTCTTTTATAAAATTAGTTAGTTAAAACAATTAGGGGCTGTTAAAGTCTAAATTAGAGACCTCAGGGATGTATCGGAAGATCCAGTGCAGCAAACTTAGAGGCTATGACTTTAACTGGAGGAGCTGTGTGCAACTGTATGGGTGGGGGAATCAACAGATGGACAGAGAATTAAGACGACTGGAAACAACAGCAAAATCAAGAAGCTAAAAATGATAGTTTCTGTGCAAAACTGAGGAAAAAAAAATATTTTCCAGGGTTTGATTTTTATTTAGTTCATAGGAATGGGTGTATTGCAGGAAGAAAAATGTTTAGAATTGAAAAAATAAATAGGCTTTCATAAAGAGGGGGAAAAAAGCGCATTCATGATTAGGAAGCAACCTGTCAGAAAGCAACCTGCTAGATACCAAAAAATGGCTAAATGCTAGAGTTGAAAACAACCTTTTTTTTTCCTCTTGACCTATTTGACTGTGACTTAAAAAAATTAATAGTAAAGGACCATACTCCACCACCTGGTTCTGCAAAGCAGAAGCTTTCAAGAGCATAGCTATTATTAGGAAGACAAGTGCTTTCCTAACCCACCAGATAGGATTTCTTACTTGTCTGCCCAGCTGACTGACAGGTATGATTTATTCTGCAGTTCATGACACACTGTTGTGTCTTGATACAACTATTTAGCTCTTGATCATTATTACTATCCATGCTTACTGTTCTAACATAGACCTGAGGACAAGCATTAAGCTGTTCCTGGAAACATGTGCGCATAGCTTAATTCAATCAACATGAATTAAAGGATTTTCTGTGCTTAAAGTAATCACTTCATACTCTCTTCTGTTTCACCTGAAAGCTGTTTTGTTCTGAAAAACTTGCACTGTGTTATTTCCCCTACTGGTACCACATTCTTCTTTTCTTGGTACTTTCCTCTTACCGGTTCCTCCTGACATGATAGAGAGAAAGAAGCAACGAGACTGCCCCACAAGTGTTCAGCACCCTTTATTTCAGTCTGCTTATAAAGGACACTTGCAACAGTAGTCTAAAATATATTAATAAACAAACGAGAAACAGATTGGAGTAAATACATTCCAGTAAAAATAATGGGAGTAAATCTAAATAAATTCAAACAGAAATTTGTCTAGGCAGGGACTCGATAAAATCTGGGTAAAGACTGAAGGACTAAGTCTTATTACTAAACAGAGCTATCCCCTAAAACCCAAGGGATCATGTGAACCTGGCTACAGCTGTGCAAGAAGCAAGAGTCCAAGTCAGATCTCAGCTGCTTGCTGAAATTAGAAGGGCAAAGGTCAAATACTCAAAGGCAACAAACCAGAGACTAGCAGTTGTAATCATATCTACAAGCAGATTTCAGGACTATTCAGATTAAGAGTACCACAGGTCAGATTATCCGAAGCTTTTATGTTTGCACATTCTGAAAATGCCACACATATAGTCAAGTCAATTGGCAGTGAAGTGTTCATTCATACCTCCCTTAATTGGGTGCCATATCGAAGCACATGCTTTCTTTTAGCCCTTTAGAATTTCAAATGGTGCAGAAGTATGAATCCCGCTGCTTCTCTTCTGAGAAAAGCCCAACCGTTGCTTAATCATCCCATGATTACAGAACTTGCACCAGCTCTTCTCTCAACCACTTTGCTGATCGTGATTTGTCTATGACTCATCGAAAACACCATCTATCTAACAGCATCTAAACTGATGGCTATCTTAAAAGCACTTTGAGAGTTTCACACGGACACGAATACACTGGCAAAATACCCCTGCTGTGGACCTAGCGTATGTCAGAAAGGGGTGTTGATACAAGACCCTACAGTCAGCAAATTATACCAAGAATGGAAGTCTCCCACTAGAAACTGCACCTACATTTAATGGGTAAAAATTACAACAAGATTGACACTGAGTGGTCAAAGTTTTCATACTGCTGACCAATCATTACCTGTGAAAGCAGAAATCTACTGTGAACCTCTCCTAGCTACTCAACTTTCTACTGATGTATTTCAGGACTTTTTCTGTGTTATACTAGACAAGAAACCCTGAGAATAAAACCAAAAAGATCTCTGATCTTTACTTCACAGTAATTGCTATATTTACTGTTTTCTGAGGTGTGCAAAAAGATAGATGTTGGTCCGCAAGCAGGAGTACTCCACTGTAGGGCTCCACAAACAACTTGCTCAAGATGAAATGAAATTTTAATTAAATGAGCAAACTCTGCTGACACTTTCAAGTGAAATCTTTGAAGTGCCACATCTAGCTACATGTTATTTTCAGTGTATATATGCCTTAGAATGCAAGAGTTTATCTTATTCTTCAGTGGAAAATAAGTGACTACAAGTGCATACTAGAGGCTTGGCACTGTGTTTGTGCTTAGACTAAAAGCAAGGCGAGGGAACATAGTAGCCCTTGTGCCTTTTTGTCCTTATTCTTACTTCATGATCTGCTGTAGAAAAATTTCCAGGTAAAGATGGCATCAGTTTGTGAAAAACTTGTAACCACAAGACTATCAGAAAACGTTATGACATTGTAGGTCACATTAATAATATTCATAAAATATTGTTTTTCAATAACAGTAAAACAATACTTGAAAGTAAACATTAAAAACCAGGAAGTTCTGAGACTTAGGTGAAATTTCTAGACTGTAACACCCATAATACTCTGACTATGCCCAAAGAGAAGCCTAACTAATCTTTCTAGCTTTATGCTTGGATCATAAAAAACAACCAGCAAAACCAATTTATTTCTTACATAGTTTTTACTTACATTCTGTTTAAATTGAAGACAGCTCATAGAGGTTTTTGATCTCTACTTTCTTCTTCTTTAGTTACAGAATAATCTTCTAGGATTTCTTTCTGATTTATTGTGTTAATACAAGTGTATTAAAAATAAGAAATCTACACCAAATTGTTTATATTAGTAATGTGATTTGGGAAGCTAAGAACCTAATGTAACAAATGTAAAGATAAAACCCTCAAATTCATTAGGAGCATACAAGTTCTGACAGTATATATTATTTTAGTGACAACAAATAAGAGTTGATAGCTCATCTGAGTACTTCAGCTCTAAGGCAATTTAAATGGCCACTGAAAGTATGGATTAGTTAAAAGTATAATGCTTGGTGTTGGCTTTAGTTGTTTATTAAATCAACACAACTTTGTTAAAACTGAATCTTGTATCCCTCCCACTCTTATGGTCACCTGTCCATTGTGAATGACCCAATCCATCGATCCTTAAGCCCAGAGAGAATCATTTTATCTAAACCTCGACTCATAGCCAGATTTAAACACTTTGTCTGGTGGCACCTGGATTTCCAAATCAGTGTTCAAGATCTCCTAAGTGTTGCTTGCAACTCTCAGTCATTTTCATTGTAACCCTGAGCTGGTTTCATAGCTATTATGGATGTTCAAGGTTTTAACTCCCCTAGGACAACACTGCAGAGATAACAAACACAGATGTAGGAGAGCTATTTCCTACCCACATGCTATTACACCAGAAGTACTAGAAACCTGCTCAGTCCTTGCACGTTTTCCTCCCACACTTGTAAATCTGGAATCTGGCATACCTCACCATAATCTTACTTACTTACCCCTTTTCCATCCCCTCACCTTCCTGCATCTTTCCTGCATGACTGACAGGCAACACCAGCCCTCCTGCTGTGACCAGGAAGACCCTGTCACACACATCAAGCCTCTTCAGAGAAACCTGTCCCTCCACACAGACCAGTCCCAGCCTCCCACCTTTAAGTGGCACTATAAAAAATTCATTAGAGGTTTGCAAAACTGAGAAGAATGATACTTGTAGCTGGTTCAAGTAACCAAGAACAGTCAGCTGAAGACACTGAATTAGTCTCGATCAGTTAAAAGTCATCTTTCAGTTGTCATGCACCTTCTCTGAAATGGACGGGATCAGGAAAACTCTATAACCCCCCACGCTTCAGACATGCAGGGTACATAATGAAGATCCAAACCAGAAAGATACATCCCACTTTTCTCCTGGCTTTCCAGACATACCCCATCTCTTGGAAATATGAACGAATATTAAATTACAAAGACATTTTGCATGGAAGGATTTCCTGAGTTGGCTGGCGAGGGCTCCTTCGGTCTGTATATTCAAGTTTCTCCTTAAGATTTATAACTAAATTAACGTTTGAGAAACTCATCTGCCAACAACGAGGAAGAAAAATTGAGACGTCGATGCGTGGATGCTGCTCTTCCCTCCATCTGCCTGAAGAAGGGCTACTACTCCTACCTGCTACAGCACTTTCTGTGCCGCCCCACACATTTTCTCATTCCGTGCCACCCCCCGTTTTCTTATTTATCTCGCCGACCAGGCCTCACCACTGGCACCAAATGCCCGAGGGACCGGCCAGACGAGCCCGCGCAGCCATGAGCCCGGCTCCGTAAGGAAGCACAAACACGCCTCTCCGGCACACGGCGCTGCCGCCATGCAGCCGGGAACCACCCCGGCAGCCGGCCCCACGCCGCCCACGCCTCGCCCTCGGA